>OY992896.1:51968798-52048798 GCA_963921405.1 Cepaea hortensis
TAGTCATATAAGTTCCCGTTCCCGTTACCGACTGTCTGTCTGTCTGTCTGTCTGTCTGTCTGTCTGTCTGTCTGACCCGACCCGGCTTCGCCCAGTCCTTTGGTGGGGAGCATCTCATTTAATTCATATATGTAGTCATATAAGTTCCCGTTCCCGTTACCGACTGTCTGTCTGTCTGTCTGTCTGTCTGTCTGTCTGTCTGTCTGTCTGTCTGTCTGTCTGTCTGTCTGTCTGTCTGTCTGACCCGGTCCGGCATCGCCCAGCTCCTGGTGTGGAGCATCTCATTTAATTCATATAAGTAGTCATATAAGTTCCCGTTCCCGTTCCCGACTATCTATCTGTCTGTCTGTCTATCTGTCTGTCTATCTGTCTGATCCGGCCCGGCTTCGACCAGCCCCTGATGGGGAGCATCTCATTTAATTCATATAAGTAGTCATATAAGTTCTCGTTCCCGTTACTGACTATATGTCTGTCTGTCTTTCTGTCTGTCTGTCTGTCTGTCTGTCTGTGTCTGTCTGTCTGTTTGTCTATCTATCTATCTCTGTCTGTCTGTCTGTCTGTCTGTCTGTCTGTCTGTCTAATAGACCCATCCCTCTGTCTGTCTGTCTATCTATCTATCTATCTATCTATCTATCTATCTATCTATCTATCTATCTATCTATCTATCTATCTATCTGTCTGTCTGTCTGTCTGTCTGTCTGCCTGACCCGGCCCGGGTTCGCCCAGTCCCTGGTGTGGAGCATCTCATTTATTTCTGAGTAGGTAAGAATCCGCTCTGCCTTCAGAATGTTGACGTGAAGATTTTCTTCCTGCAGCTGCTTCTGTATTTGTTGATCAGTAAGCTCCATTTTTAGCCGCTTGACCACCCATCTGACTGTGTTTGAATCAGTGTTTCTGATTCTGGTGTCTTGGTCCTCCTTGGTCTCTTGGTGTTTACAGAAGGTAGAGAAGTCATGATATTAGGTGACTTTAACATAGATATTCCTAAATCCAACCAGACATGGGATGATATCATTCTTTCTTACAATTTCAAACAACTAATAAACCGTCCCACAAGGGTTACTGACACATCCTCAACTATAATTGATCATATATATGTTACTTGTCCAGATAATATTGTTGAATGTTCTGTTCCTGTTTGTACAGTTAGTGACCACTACCCGGTATGTTGTACATGGTCAAGAATTGGGTTCAAACCTCTTAAACATAAACATGTAAGTATCAAATTTAGGAATTTTAAAGCATTCAACCAAGATTTATTTTTGCAAGACTTAAGAAAAGCAGCCCTTGATCACGTTTACCAACTTCCTGACCCGGACGATGCATTAGCTTTCTGGACGAAGACAGTCTACAATGTGTTCGATAAACACGTGCCAATCAAAGAAGTTCGAGTCAAAAATCAACATAAATCCCCATGGGTCACTAGAGAAGTGCTGGAAATCATGAGAGAGCGAGATACAGCACACAAAAATAAAGACTTCATCAATTACCGCAGACTAAGGAATAAAGTTAAATATGACATTCGTAGGATAAAAAAAGATCATTTTAAAAATTTGATTGTAGATAATTCAAACAGTACAAATATATGGAAGGCTATTAACTTGCTAACCAATAAGAAACGCCCTACAGAATCAGCAATACCAAATTCTATAACATGCGATGAATTCAGTTGGTTCTTTCAATCAGAAATAGAGAATCTAAAGTCTTCAATACCAGACTCATCGTGTAATTTAAGTTCACTGGCATCATTCTGTGAGGAGAAGTGCACCAGAAATATTCCCGATGAGATTCCTTTAATGTCTGTTGCAGACGTTTATAAATATCTCTTGAACCTCAAATCAACAAACTCACACGGCCTAGATGGTATCAGTAATAGAATTCTTCGCTGTGCTGCACCAGTCATTAGTGAGTCCTTAACGTTCATATATAACCAGTGCCTGGCCAAAAACTACTTTCCATCTGCTTTTAAAATTGCTAAAGTGTTTCCGCTAATTAAAAATGGCTCAATCGATAATAGCGTTTTGGGTAATTATAGACCTATTTCCTTATTATCGTCGCTATCAAAACCACTAGAAAAACACATTCATAAAATAACGTTACACCATTTAATTAACAACGATCTAATAATTAACAGTCAATCTGGGTTTCGACCTAAATATTCTTGCCATAGTGCTCTAACAAAAATGACCGATAACTGGCACTTAAACATCAACGACGGTAGAATTTGTGGAGCGGTGTTTGTAGACTTTAAAAAAGCTTTTGATATGGTAGATCACGATATTTTAATTAGAAAACTAAAGCAAATGAAGACAAGCACCAACATGGTGAACATAATTACGTCATTTCTATCCGACAGGCAACAAGTCGTGTCCTTCAACAACTGTCTATCAAGACCCACACAGCTTAATATTGGTGTGCCTCAGGGCTCAATACTAGGTCCGCTGCTTTTTTCAGTTTATATTAATGATCTTCCTTTATATATCAATACAACTTGTGATCTATTTGCTGACGACTGTACTATATATACTAGTCAAGAAAACCGTAGTGAATTAGAGAATTCTTTACAAAAGGAACTTGATAATCTTACTAGATGGAGCAATGAAAACCGCATGCAAATTAACATCGGCAAAACCAAATCCATGCTAATAACGACCAGACAAAAACTACAGACACTAGCCATAACTGGATCACCGCTCGAACTCCGCATGGGCACGTTACCTATAGTTAATGTGACTGAACATAAAACACTAGGGCTTTTAATAGACAGCCATTTGAACTGGAGCTCTCATGTTCACGCTCTTACCAAGAAAATAGCACAAAAAGTTTACCAACTTGCTAAAATTCAGCACTTCCTGGACGAAAGCACACGAAAAATATTCTATACATGCTATATCCAATCACATCTCGATTACTGTTCCACAGTTTGGGATGGTTGCCCTAAATCTAATTTAAAACGACTATGTTCTCTACAAAACCGCGCTATTCGTCTGGTTTCTGGCATAAAGCACGTTGAAAGTAATAATTTGTACAGTCATCTAAGACTTCTACCACTACAAAAGCGCTTCCTTTTCAACAAAGCCAAATTAGTGAATAAAATTATATCTCAAAATACCCCAGAGTATCTTCTGCCGCTGATTCAATCTAATGCAATGAACAGCAAGCGCCTAAATTTGTTACATGTCTCAAAGCCTAGATTGGACCTATACAAAACATGTTTTGCCTATTCTGGTGCTCACTTATGGAATCATCTGCCTCCAGATCTGAAAACTCCAATGAGTCCCTACACATTTAACCAGAAACTCTTTCAATACTTAATCCATACCGACTATATGCCACCATAATTCATTTACTGGTATAATTGTTCATTATAATTGTTCACTATATATGTGTGTGCGTGTGGGAGCGAGAGAGAGAGAGTGGGTGTCAGAGAGAGGGAGAGAGTGAATGCGCGTGTGCATGCGTGTGTGTGGAGAGAGTGATTGAGCGAGAAATGGTGGGGGAATGTGTCAGTGCATGCATTCGTACGTGTATGTGTGAGAGAGAGTGAGGGAGTGTGTGCGTGCGTGCATGCGTTCATGTGTACGTGTATGTGTGAGAGAGTGCGATTGATAGAGTGAGTGTGTGTGTGTAGGGTTGTGTGTTAGAGAGTGAGACAGTGGGAGAGTTGATGTGTTAGTGTGTGTGTGTGTGTGTGTGTGAGCGCGCGCATGCGTGTGAGTGTGTGTATATGAAAGAATACAGAGAGAGAGAGAGAGAGAGAGAGAGAGAGAGAGAGAGAGAGCTGAGCAGATGCATGTCATGTAACACGCATGTTATGTAACACGCGAATCCATATGTTTGTGTATTCTCATCTGTCATATTATAAGTTAAATACCATTTGATTTTATCATGTATAATCTAAACTTATGTTCATTTCTGTAGTTTGAGTGAGAGAGTGAGTGAGTGTGAGACAGAATGAGTGAACGTGAGAGTGAATGAGTGAGCGTGAGAGTGAATGAGTGAGCGTGAGAGTAAATGAGTGAGCGTGTGAGTGAATGAGTGAGCGGGAGAGTGAATGATTGAGCGTGAGAGTGAATGAGTGAGCGGGAGAGTGAATGAGTGAGAGTGAATGAGTGAGCGGGGGAGTGAATGAGTGAGAGTGAACGAGTGAGCGTGAGGGTGAATGAGTGAGCGGGAGAGTGAATGAGTGAGCGTGAGAGCGAATGAGTGAGCGGGAGAGTGAATGAGTGAGAGTGTCTGTGTGTGTGAGTGAATGAGTGAGCGTGAGAGTGAATGAGTGAGCGTGAGAGTGAATGAGTGAGCAGGAGAGTGAATGAGTGAGCGGGAGAGTGAATGAGTGAGCGGGAGAGTGAATGAGTGAGCGGGAGAGTGAATGAGTGAGCGGGAGAGTGAGCGGGAGAGTAAATGATTGAGCGGGAGAGTGAATGAGTGAGCGTGAGAGTGAATGAGTGAGCGTGAGAGTGAATGAGTGAGCGTGAGAGTGAATGAGTGAGTGTGAGAGTGAATGAGTGAGAGTGAATGAGTGAGAGTGAATGAGTGAGCGTGAGAAGGAATGAGTGAGCGTGAGAGTGAATGAGTGAGCGTGAGAGTGAATCAGTGAGCGGGAGAGTGAATGAGTGAGCGTGAGAGTGAATGAGTGAGCGTGAGAGTAAATGTGTGAGAGTGAATGAGTGAGCGGCAGAGTGAATGATTGAACGGGACAGTGAATGAGTTAGCGTGAGAGTGAATGAGTGAGCGTGAGAGTGAATGAGTGAGAGTGAATGATTGAACGGGAGAGTGAATGAGTGAGCGGGAGAGTGAATGAGTGAGCGGGAGAGTGAATGAGTGAGCGGGAGAGACAGAATGAGTGAGCGTGAGAGTGAATGAGTGAGCGGAAGAGTGAATGAGTGAGCGGGAGAGTAAATGAGTGAGCGGGAGAATGAAAGAGTGAGCGGGAGAGTGAATGAGTGAGCGTGAGAGTGAATGAGTGAGCGTGAGAGTGAATGAGTGAGCGGGAGAGTGAATGAGTGAGCGGGAGAGTGAATGAGTGAGCGTGAGAGCGAATGAGTGAGCGTGAGAGTGAATGAGTGAGCGGGAGAGTGAATTAGTGAGAGTGAGAGTGAATGAGAGAGAAAGAGAGAGAGTGTGTGTGTGTGTGTGAGCGTACGCATGCGTGTGAGTGTGTGTATATGAAAGAATACAGAGAGAGTGAGAGAGAGAGAGAGAGAGAGAGAGAGAGAGAGAGAGAGAGAGCTCAGCAGATGCATGTCATGTAACACGCATGTTATGTAACACGCGAATCCATATGTTTGTGTATTCTCATCTGTCATATTATCAGTTAAATACCATTTTATTTTATCATGTATAATCTAAACTTATGTTCATTACTGTAGTTTGAGTGAGAGAGTGAGTGGGTGTAAATGAGAGACAGAATGAGTGAGCGTGAGAGTGAATGAGTGAGCGTGAGAGTGAATGAGTGAGCGTGAAAGTGAATGAGTGAGCGTGAAAGTGAATGAGTGAGCGTGAGAGTGAATGAGTGAGCGGGAGAGTGAATGATTGAGCGTGGGAGTGAATGAGTGAGCGGGAGAGTGAATGAGTGAGAGTGAATGAGTGAGCGGGAGAGTGAATGAGTGAGCGTGAGAGTGAATGAGTGAGCGTGAGGGTGAATGAGTGAGCGGGAGAGTGAATGAGTGAGCGTGAGAGCGAATGAGTGAGAGTGTCTGTGTGTGGGAGTGAATGAGTGTGAGTGAATGAGGGAGAGTGAATCAGTGAGCGGGAGAGTGAATGAGTGAGCGTGAGAGTGAATTAGTGAGCGTGAGAGTGAATGAGTGAGCGGGAGAGTGAATGAGTGAGCGGAAGAGTGAATGAGTGAGCGGGAGAGTGAATTAGTGAGAGTGAATGAGTGAGCGGGAGAGTGAATGATTGAGCGGGAGAGTGAATGAGTGAGCGTGAGAGTGAATGAGTGAGCGTGAGAGTGAATGAGTGAGCGTGAGAGTGATTGAGTGAGCGTGAGAGTGAATGAGTGAGAGTGAATGAGTGAGCGTGAGAAGGAATGAGTGAGCGTGAGAGTGAATGAGTGAGCGTGAGAGTGAATCAGTGAGCGGGAGAGTGAATGATTGAGCGTGGGAGTGAATGAGTGAGCGTGAGAGTGAATGAGTGAGCGGCCGAGTGAATGAGTGAGCGGGACAGTGAATGAGTGAGTGTGAGAGTGAATGAGTGAGAGTGAATGAGTGAGCGGGAGCGTGAATGATTGAACGGGAGAGTGAATGAGTGAGCGGGAGAGTGAATGAGTGAGCGGGAGAGTGAATGAGTGAGCGGGAGAGACAGAATGAGTGAGCGTGAGAGTGAATGAGTGAGCGGGAGAGTGAATGAGTGAGCGGGAGAGTGAATGAGTGAGCGGGAGAGTGAATGAGTGAGCGGGAGAGTGTATGAGTGAACGGGAGAGTGAATGAGTGAGCGGGAGAGTGAATGAGTGAGAGTGTGTGTGTGTCAGTGAATGAGTGAGAGTGAGAGTGAATGAGAGAGAGAGAGAGAGTGTGTGTGTGAGTGAATGAGTGAGAGTGAGAGAGAGAGAGTGTGTGTGGTGTGTGTGTGTGTGTGTGTGTGTGTGGGACGCGCTGGCATCACTACTTTTACGTCACATACTTTTTATGTACACATTTTTCTCCATGTTTAGCCTTGTTTATGTTTACAACATTCATTTCACAATGTTTATTTTTCTTCCTATGTAAATGTATAATGCTCTTGATGAACGAAAGACGAGTGATTGGAAGGGCCGAATGTAAGACGGGCCTGCGCGCCCAATTTGTGACCCTAATAAAGTTGATTTTGATTTGAAAAGTTGATTTGATTCCTCTCACAAGTTTTTGTGTTCGTCTGTGGGTAGTCGTCGCTCTTCTTATTGGTAGTTTCATTGACTGTAGGTTCAGATACTTTATTACAGCTTGCATGCAGACTCTCCAAAGGCAGGTTCGTCTTCTTGATAGTCTGGTCGGTTTTCTCACTATGCATCTTGGAAGCTGCTTGTTTCTTTGTGCTATTACGACGTGCCATTTTCCCCCCGTATCAGGCTTCTTGATGATTTAAGGCGACTTGGCTTGATCTGGCGAATGACCTCACGGATGCGATGATATTGTTCAACATCTTTTAGATAACTTCTTAAGTATAGAAAGATGAGTTACAATGTTATGCATTATGCATTATTTTTATGTAAACTTTGAAAATGTCTAAAAGATTGTATCATTATTTATTATAACTCATATGCCGGTATATAACTATAGACAAATAGTTTATAAATCATTGAAAACGATACAACAATATGACTATAAGTTATAAAACAATGTTATTAAAAGTTATGCCCCTTGAAATAACTTTTTCTAGAGTTAAGTCCCTTAGCTAATGTGTAGTCACGTCATTTTCTTCCCTTTCCCTAGCGTTTTGGTTCGGGGATTCTTTCATCATCATCATCATATATTTACGTACGTATTTTGGGAGGGGGAGGAGGGAGGTGGAGGAAGAAGAAAAAAAAACTATGACAGTTGACAGCTCTGGAATGAAAGTAAGGCGTGTAGAAAATTTCATCTCAATCGGATGGGCCGTTAGCGAAAAAATAAAGGACATACATATTTACATACATACATATATACATACATACACTTTGATTTATATATATAGATATATCCATACATTGCATAAGCACAGGCACAATACACGTAATCCCAAACACTCACGCTGCTGACAATTAGGCTAAGTCTTTAATACTTCGCCTCCGAATTACTTTCCCTGAAACACACAGCACGGAGTTCTCTACTTAACTCCCTCACTATTCGAATTACTCTAATTGAAACACACAGCATGGAGTTCTCTACTTAACTCCGCCACTATTCGAATTACTCTCATTGAAACACACAGCTTGGAGTTCTCTACTTAACTCCGTCACTATTCGAATTACTCTCATTGAAACACACAGCTTGCAGTTCTCTACTTAACTCCGGCACTATTCGAATTACTCTAATTGAAACACACATCATGGCGTTCTCTACTTAACTCCGTCACTATTCGAATTACTCTCATTGAAACACACAGCTTGGAGTTCTCTACTTAACTCCGTCACTATTCGAATTACTCCCATTGAAACACACATCATGGAGTTCTCTACTTAACTCCGTCACTATTCGAATTACTCTCATTGAAACACACAGCTTGGAGTTCTCTACTTAACTCCGTCACTATTCGAATTACTCTCATTGAAACACACAGCTTGCAGTTCTCTACTTAACTCCGGCACTATTCGAATTACTCTAATTGAAACACACATCATGGCGTTCTCTACTTAACTCCGTCACTATTCGAATTACTCTCATTGAAACACACAGCTTGGAGTTCTCTACTTAACTCCGTCACTATTCGAATTACTCCCATTGAAACACACATCATGGAGTTCTCTACTTAACTCCGTCACTATTCGAATTACTCCCATTGAAACACACAGCATGGAGTTCTCTACTTAACTCCGTCACTATTCGAATTACCCCGACAGCTGACATACACTGGTCGATTCTCCACACTCGACTCCCTGAAACGATCCGACCCTCTCAGGATCTCCACTTCAACTGCCCAAAAAGATCCGACCCTCAGTCGGTCTCAGCTTCAACTGCCTCCCAGCCAATGTTTTCCACTGTCTTTTAAACTTTCTATGCATCCCTCACAATCCATCCATCCATCATGTGCCATGCCGGTAAGCGTGGGCGGTCATGTTCTGCCATCTCACTCGATCAACAGAGTCGTGGATCAGTTCCGTGTTTCTGTCTCGACCATGCCACAAGGCCAAGCCATCCAGATACTTGTTTCTAGGTCTTCCCCTTGGTCTGTTCCCCTCGATCTTACCAGTTGTCACCAAGTTCTCCAAATCATTTCTTCTCATAACATGCCCAAAAAATTGTGACTGTCTACGTCTAATGTCTCTGATCAGTTTACGATCTTCATTTGTTTCTTGAAGGACTTGTTCATTGGTCTTTCTGGCTGTCCATGGTATTCTTTGCATTTTCCTCAGAAACCACATTTCTACAGCCATCAGATGTTTTTCAGCCTGGCTGCTCATTGTCCAAGCTTCACATCCATATAAAAGTACAGGTTCTATGTAGCATCTCAACACTCTTTTTCTCGTTTCAATTGACATCTTTTTATTGGTCAGTATGTTTTTCATCTTGCTAAAGGCTACTTTTGCCATGGCGATTCTTGTTCTAATCTCTTCAAGGCATCTCCCATCAGATGTTATTACTGTTCCGAGGTAATTGTACCTATTCACTTGTTGAAGAATATTCCCATTTACTTGTATATTACACTGTGGTATTTCGTTCTTCTTAGTGACGACCATAATCTGTGTCTTTTTACAATTTAATTCTAACCCTTGTTGTTCACTGTGTGTAACAACCGCATCTACTAAATTTTGCAGGTCCTGTTCATTGTCTGCAATCAAGACTGTATCATCTGCATATCTAATGTTATTGAGTTTATGCTCACTATTCGTCTGGTTTCTGGCATAAAGCACGTTGAAAGTAATAATTTGTACAGTCATCTAAGACTTCTACCACTACAAAAGCGCTTCCTTTTCAACAAAGCCAAATTAGTGAATAAAATTATATCTCAAAATACCCCAGAGTATCTTCTGCCGCTGATTCAATCTAATGCAATGAACAGCAAGCGCCTAAATTTGTTACATGTCTCAAAGCCTAGATTGAACCTATACAAAACATGTTTCGCCTATTCTGGTGCTCACTTATGGAATGATCTGCCTCCAGATCTGAAAACTCCAATGAGTCCCTACACATTTAACCGAAAACTCTTTCAATACTTAATCCATACCGACTATATGCCACCATAATTCATTTACTGGTATCATTGTTCATTATAATTGTTTAACTATAATTGTTCACTATATATGTGTGTGCGTGTGGGAGAGAGAGAGAGAGAGAGAGAGAGAGAGAGAGAGAGAGAGAGAGAGAGAGAAAGTGGGTGTTAGAGAGAGGGAGAGAGTGGATGCGTGTGTGCGCACGTGCATGCGTGTGTGTGGAGAGAGTGATTGAGCGAGAAATGGTGGGGGAATGTGTCAGTGCATGCATTCGTACGTGTATGTGTGAGAGTGAGTGTGGGAATGTAGGCGTGCGTGCGTTCATGTGCATGCGTTCATGTGTATGTGTATGTGTGAGAGAGCGTGATTGAGAGTGTGTGTGTGTGTGTGTGTGTGTGTGTGTGAAGGATTGTGTGTTAGAGAGTTAGACAGTGGGAGAGTTGATGTGTTAGTGTATGTGTGTGAGCGCGTGCATGCGTGTGAGTGTGTGTATATGAAAGAATACAGAGAGAGAGAGAGAGAGAGAGAGAGAGAGAGAGAGAGAGAGAGAGAGAGCTGAGCAGATGCATGTCATGTAACACGCATGTTATGTAACACGCGAATCCATATGTTTGTGTATTCTCATCTGTCATATTATCAGTTAAATACCATTTGATTTTATCATGCATAATATAAACTAATGTTCATTACTGTAGTTTGAGTGAGAGAGTCAGTGAGTGTGAATGAGAGACAGAACGAGTGAGCGTGAGAGTGAATGAGTGAGCGGGAGAGTGAATGAGTGAACGGGAAAGTGAATGAGTGAGCGGGAAAGTGAATGAGTGAGCGGGAGAGTGAATGAGCGGGAGAGTGAATGAATGAGCGGAAGAGTGAATGTGTGAGCGTGAGAGTGAGTGAGTGTGTGTGTGTGTGTGTGTGTGTGAGAGAGAGAGAGAGAGAGAGAGAGAGAGAGAGAGAGAGAGAGAGAGAGAGAGAGCATCACTATTTTTACGTCACATACATTTTATGTACACATTTTTCTCCATGTTTAACATTTTTATGAGACTGCTCATGACAAGTGTCAGTGTATATGTGTGAGTAAAGTGTGAGAGTTTCTTCATACTAGTTTCAATACTATCGTGAGACATTTTGTATGTGTCTAGATGTGAGGAAGTGTGAGTGTATGTGGAGGATATGTGTGAGTGTGGGGATATGTGTGGGTAGTGGGTGGGGGGTGTGTGGGTGGGGGTATGCGTTTGGATGGGTTGGGGTGTGTTGGTTTTGGTGGGTAGTGGTATTTGTGGGTGTTGGTGGGATGTGTGTATGGATGTGTGGGGGTGAAAGTAGGGGTGTTGGAATGGGTGTGGGGGATGTGTGTATGGGTGGAGGATATGTGTATGGGACGGATGCAGGGGATGTGTGTTTATGTGGGTGGAGATGTGTGGACGGTTTGAGGAAGTATGTGTAGGAGGCGGGGTTGTGTGGGTAGGGGATTGTGTTGGGTGGATTGGGGATGCAAGGGTGGGTGGGGAGAAGTGTATGGTGTGTGGGTTTGAGATATTTGTGCGGTGTGTTGGTGGGGGATGTGTGAATGATGTGTGGGTGGAGGGTATGTTTGTGGAGGTATGGGTGGAGGATAGTGTGTGGTGTGGGGGATGTGTGTGATGGGTGCGGGGAATGTGCGTATGAATGGGGTATATGTATGGGTGAGTAGGGGATTGTGGTGGTTGGGGGAAGTATGTGGGGGAGTGTTGGTGGGAGATGTGTGTGTTTGGATGGGGAATGTGTGGGTGGGGGTGTGTGAGTGAGTGGCTTAGGGATGTGTAAGTGGGTGAGGGAGTTGTATGTGTCGGGGTGGGATGTGTGAGTGGGTGGAGGATGTGTGTGGGGTAGGGGTATTGTGATCGAGAGATGTTTGGTTGGGGGGGGGGTGTGGGTGCGTAGTGGAGAATGTATGCGTGAGTGAGTGTGTGTTGGTGGACGGGTAGGGAATGCGTGTGTGGGTGGGGAGAGGTGTGTGGTGTGTTGGTTGGGGATATTGTGTGGGTGAGGTATGTGTGTGTGGGTGGGGGATTTTTGTGTTTTGTTTTGTTTTTGTGTTGTGTGAGTGGGGGTATGTGGTGTGGATGGGTAAGGGTATCTGTGTGGGTGTGGGTGGGAATATTGTGTGGTATCTGGGTGGGGGATATGTGTGTGGTGTGTAAGTGGGGATGTGTTGGTGAGGGATATGTGTGTGTGTGGTGCGTGGGTTGGGAATAGTGCATGATAGGAGGTGTATGTGATGTGCGGGTGGGGGATTGTGTGGTGGGGGATTAGGTTAAGGCATGTGTGGGTGGGTGGAAGTTGTATGTGTGGGTGGTGGGGTGTGTGTTAGTGGATTGGGGATGTATGGGTGGTTAGAGAGATGTGTGTGTGTGGGGTGGGGGTAGGGACATGTCAGTTGGTGGGGATGTGTGTGTATGGTTTGGGAATGTGTGAGTGGATGTGCGATATGTGGGTTGGTGGGGGATTGTGTGCATGGGTGGGGAATATGTTGTCGATGGAGATGTGGCTGGGAGATGGGTGGTTTGAGGTGTGGGTGGGGAGAGGATGTGTGGGGTAGTATGTGTATGTGGATGGGCGTGGGATGTGTGGGTTGGTGGGGGAATGTTTGTGGGTGGAGAGTGTGTTTTGGTTGAGGGATCAGGTGAGGGCAGTGTGTGTGGGTGGGGGATGTGCGGGAGGGGGATGGATCGGTTGGTGGGGTATGTATGTGTCCCTTGGTGTGCGTGTGTGTCGGTAGGTGGGAGTGTGTATGTGTCCCTTGGTGCGCGTGTGTGTGGGTAGGTGGGGTGTTGTGTGGGTGGGGTGATGTATGGATAGGTGGGAAATGGGCTTCATAACATGGTAATTAGCCTTGTTTATGTTTACAACATTCATTTCACAATGTTTATTTTATCTTCCTATGTAAATGTATAATGCTCTTGATGAACGAAAGACGAGTGATTGGAAGGGCCGAATGTAAGATGGGCCTGCGCGCCCAATTTGTGACCCTAATAAAGTTGATTTGATTTGATTTGATTTGATGCATCGTCCCCCAATGTTGATTCCTTCCATATTTTCAATATTTCTGAAAATATTTTCACTGTACAGGGAAAACAGATCTGGAGACATTACACATCCCTGTCTCACACCTCTCTTAATAGGCTGATATTGGCTTACTTGATTATCAACTCTTATGGCAGCTTGTTGTTTCCAATATATGTTTTTTACAAGTCTAAGGTCTTTCCCATCAATTTGTAGATCTTCAAGCATCCTTATCATGTTGACATGTCTCACTTTATCAAAAGCCTTTGTGTAGTCAATGAAGCAAAGGTGTAGATCTTTGTTTACTTCTATAGAACGTTCGATTACGGTTCTCAGTATATACACAGCATTTACTGTACCCTTGCCTACTACAAACCCACATTGTTCTTCTCCTATTTCAGGTTGTATTTTCCTCCTAACTCTTTGCATGATAATTCTTAGCAAAATCGTCGTGATGTGACTCATTATACTAATTGTTCGATGTTGATCACATTCCAAGGCTCCTGATTTCTTTGGGATTGCAATAAATACAGAATTACATAACTCATGAGGTATATTTCCAGTATCATATATTGTATTAAGCAGACTGGTAACTTTATCTATTCCATATTCTTCTAAAGCATTAATCATTTCTGTTGTGACGCTGTCTGGACCGGGGGTTTTGCCAGATTTCATATGATTAAGAGCATTCTGAACCTCCATCTTCAAAATTGCTGGCCCTTCATTGTTATTTTGAACAATATATTGTTCGTCTCTGCTATCGTCATAAAGGTTTTTCACGTAATCTGACCATACATGTAAAATCTTATCTTTTTCTATTATGACTCTTCCATCTTTTGTCTTTAGGCAGCCTGCTGATGTACAATGCTCACAATGCTCCACACAAAACCTACCCCCTCGCTCAGACTGTCTGCCCCTTCTTGCAGCCCCTCTGCCTTACACCCTTCCCCGTTTATCTTCTTATATTTTCTTTCCGGTGAATGCCCTTTCACCTCGTGAACTGTTTATATTGTACAGACACCCACCTTAATGTCAATGACCCCAGGCATGTGTCAACAATGTTAACTATAACCGCGATGATATATAGATGGTAACGGTAGTAAAGATCGTAATGATAACATCGATGGTAACGATAACAGAGATAACACCGATACTAACGACAACAAAGACAGTAGAGATAATAACACCGATGGTAACGACAGCAAAGACTGTAACGATAACTCCGAGTATTAATGATAACAGCGATAAGAACGGCAGTAGGATAAAATGGAGTGTTAATGATATCTGGGTCAGTGGTCACGTGATATTTTGTGAGTTATGGATTCACGGTTTGCTAGACATTCGTAAATAAGTTAGTCAGTGATTGCTTTCCTTTTTGGCAGAGACCATAATAGTCGGGGATAGTCGGTATTCACCCAAGACATCCTCTGCCTACTGTAGCGAACTTGAGACTATAACCAACAACAACCTGTCGCTTGAACTCCAGCTCAATGCACCACCTATAAACTGGTTTCATGCTCATCATCATCATCATCATCATCATCATCATCATCATCATCATCATCATCATAATCATCATCATCACAGGAATTGCCTATAAGCGTGGGCGTTTCATGTTACTCTGCTAGTTAGACTCATCGGGTACTCCACCTTGCCCAAAGGTGACCCATCGGCTAGCGGGTAACAGGAGGTACTTTACTTTAAAATATGCAGATATCGCAGCTCTGGTTTAAATAGGTGCAGCGAAGTTATGTCAATAACAACAACGACGACGACGAAGACGACGACGTGGACGAGACGCGTCGACAGCAACAACTACAACAACAGCAACAACAACAACAACAACAACATAAACGAATAAGGAAGAGACCTAAACATGAATCAGTAACAATGTTACTTTTCCTGTACAGGACGTTGCCATCATCCGCAGGTTGATTTTCTGTACAACTTTACTTTCAGTGGTTTGCCGTTGCTTTGTGAAAGAGAAGTCAACGTTACAGTCCAACTTAACGCCTGTTTAGGAATTGAACGCCTTACCTCGCCATCAGTGCACCGGATGTTTAAGAGCGAGCGCTCTCAACCTTTCAGCCACGCCGACTGCTTATGAATAATTAGTGCATGAATGAGAAAATACAACTCTAAGAATTGCTTTATTCATATGATAAAACATAACAACATTATGACATGACCATCAACCATCACACAACTATAAAACTTTGTAGCTATATGAACACAAAATTAATCTCCAAAACATATACATCAAATGAGATATCTTGTCTTGCGTATCCTTGTCGATATTCTTCTCTACTGTTGTCTTTTCTCTAGTCTTGTTTTCGCTAGTCTTGTCTTGCTATGTGTTGTCTCTAGTCTTGTCTTGCCATGTCTTGTCTGTAGTCTTGTCTTGCCATGTCTTGTCTGTAGTCTTGTCTTGCCATGTCTTGTCTGTAGTCTTGTCTTGCCATGTCTTGTCTGTAGTCTTGTCTTGCCATGTCTTCACTGATCCATCCGCCAGCTATGTAGCTAACCACGATGTGTTCCTCAGATCGGTAAGTACAAGTAAAGAAGCCTCGATCAGGTTTTAGGCTGAGCTCCGGCCATAAAATCATGCTACATATCGATGGGGATTCAAACACATGTACACCAGACCAGCAGACATGTATGCTAGCCACAGCGCTACCACCACTCCGCGAGGTACTGTGTGCAAGTGACACACATTAAGAACCTCAGGAGATAGAAGTGACGAAGAGTAGACGGGAGAGTCTCCTTTGTGTAAAATTGAAACAAGAAAACCTGCCCACAACAGACTATGTTTATGTTCAACACAATGAATTCCTTTGGTGGATTTAAACACAGAAGCCACACCCAATGGGTTGCACGGTTTTTGCCTGGCATATTTTGTGGCATCTCGCCAGGTGCATACTGCAGAGTTATATATCACATGAAGTGAATAAATGAATAATACTTTGGCTGAAACACTTAAAACACATAGTTACAGATATTGTTCGAACGTGGAACATCAGTTATTCCCACAGTAATAGCAAATTCAAAATGAAATCTTTCCGTTTGCACAAAAGTTAAGAGGAACGAGTCAAAATAACAACTCAGTTGCCGGTAATTTGATTGATTGATTGACTGATTTAGGAACCGACATCACAGCATTCGGGGCATTCCCATAAGTGCTCCGTCCCCATCCTCAGCAGCCAGCGAAGAGTTCCAATACTAATAGTACCAGTAGCAATCTGATTATATGTCCGTCTCGCCTTTCCTCTGAGCGTCGAGCGTCGGCCAGATCCCCTCGTCACTCCTCGCTGTCTCATTATTGCCAGACTATGGTAATCCATTTGCTCCTCCGAGGTGTACATGTGCTCCCACAGGACCGCAACCACGTCTGCCTTGTCATACATCAATACTCTACCAAGTTTTGCAGCGCCAGCCAATATGTCCTCCTGTTCATTCCCCAGCATACCGGCATGCCCAGGAGAAAAGAGGCCACCCGTGACCTCCGAAGCGAAGCAAGTCACTCTGCCCGAAGCTTGTCTGTCCTAACCTTTCTGCCGGAGAAGTAATTTAAACCTTCCTGCTGGTAATTTAAACAGTGTTAAAAAGAATTTTTTCGTAAGCTTAACAGGAACGCTGCAGCAAAGTTGCATTTTCTGTTTTGAAAAAACAAAAAAATAATTGTCATCCGTCAAGTTGTTTGTTGATTTGTTGACGGTGTTCAAGTTTAACGTCAGGGTTAAACAAAGCGGAGTTTCTTCTTCATGCGTGCTTTGAGAGATCCAAGACCGCACTCGCCTGTCGTTCGTCTCGGATGATGATTGACTCGGCGTTTCTATGTGCGACGCTAATGAAAATCTCTGATATTTAAATATTGAGCACAACCCACTACTGGCAACGCTGATCGCATTCTGGTATGAACCTAAGGCCTATCCACGTCAATATGGATTCCACGCTTCCATATTGACGTGGATAGGCCTTAGGTTCATACCAGAATATGATCAGCGTTGCCAGTAGTAGGTTGTGCTCAATATTTAAATTTCAAATCCCGAAACAACCAAATAATCAGTCTCTGATATCGCAAAAGTGAGGCTGTTATAGCGACATAATCTTCCCACTTTAAACAAATACAGAATAACTAAGTGATAATTATAATATAGAATGGATGAACACAATTTAGATTATAAATTGCACCGACATCATAGTTACTCGCTGAGTTGGTGTCTTATGCGTCTCTTATTGTGTTTAAACCTGGCCTTCATCTTCTGTTGTCTTTTGTTTGTCCTCAGTGTGGTCCATAGGCCCTAAATCAACTGGCCCCAAGCCGTCCTATCCTTAGTTATACCATGCAGCTCCATCCATGTTGTCAGGGAGATACTTTTAGGCCAGCCTGGTTTGCTCGCTTCTGCTCGATTTCTTTCTGCTGGCTAGTCGACCCCATGACCGTAATTTACTGATTGCGCTATTTCCGTGCTCAGTGTTTTAATAGGCTAACGACCTGTACGCCATGATTTACTAACTTCTAAATACTTTGCCATCAAATCTTGATTGCTTGTCCACGTTTGCTAACCACTCGCGCTCTGCAACATTCGCGCTAAACTCACAAGTTCAACTAAAGAGCATAGCAGAAGTCCAGGCTGTTTTCATCGTGTATTTCACAGCTTCATATTTACGACAGTTTACACTTGCATCTAATCACACAGTTATTCGCAACTAAAATATGAACAGATGCTAACTCTCAAAACTAAAATATAATATACAAACGGCACTCGCCTTGTGCCATTCTAGCACTCGTTTTGACACGTCCGACCTGGGCCCTGTCTCCACTAGTAATCCCGTGTTCAACAAGAGGATTGTCTTTGAATATGACCTTTCGAGTTCGACCTTTGCGGAAAGAGCTTTTTTCTTAGATCAAAACCAATCGTCGTTGTCCTCCGCGGGGCGTGGCGTTCCCATTGGTGACTCTGGATAACGTTGTGCTGATCGCATGGCCTTACATACCGGCGACGCATCTGTTAAATGTCTGCCCTACCAAATGTACATGGTACGTGACATGCCTACCATGTTTGTAACGGGTAACGGGGAATCAGGATTCGATTCCGGAGGGGGAGCATGAGAAACGGCTATCACATCCAAGGAAGGCAGCAGGCGCGCAAATTACCCACTCCCGGCACTGGGAGATAGTGACGAAAAATAACAATACGGGACTCTATGGAAGCCCCATAACTGGAATGAGTACACTTCAAACCCTTTAACTAGGATCTATTGGAGGGCAAGTCTGGTGCCAAAAGCCGCGGTAATTTCAGCTCCAATAGCGCATATTAACGTTGCTGCAGTTAAAAAACTCGTAGTTGGATCTCAGATGCAGGCGGTCGGTCCGGCTGGTTATGTTCACTGCCCGTTGTTCCTGCCCTACTGTCTGCCGGCTCTCTCCTGTAGGTGATCTTCGCTGAGCGCATTTACTTTGAAAAATTTAGAGAGTTCAAAGCAGGTCTCATCTGCCTGAATAATGGAATATGACCTCGGTTCTATTTAGTTGGTTTTTGGAACTGGAAGTAATAATGAACATAACATAGCGATAATCGTCCGTAGGTCGTACTCATTCAGCTGCAGGGGCCAAGAGGTGGGCCCAGAAACGTAAAGGAATGACCGGCTTCCGATTAGAGTGCGGCGCCGTGAAAGGAGCACGAGGAAGGAACACGGCAATGGAGACGAATGGAGGCGATAGAGGCCGTGGTGGGGGATGAAGCTGATTCCCCACGACCACACGTGCTAAGGGGCAAGCACAGGCTGCACGGACTCTCCTCGCCGAGGGAGGGAGGGCTTGAGAGTGGATATGGTAACAGCGAAGGGACAAGCACAACAACAGGGATAACTAATGTGACCAAACGTCGCCAAGTCAGGGGGATGACGCCCGGAGTCATGTCCCGAACAGGACCGCCCCAGAGAGTATCAAGAGTATAACGGACCGAAATACTTGGGGAAGGGGGTACATTTCTGACGATCAGACGCCCCCTGTCGTGTTTGTTCCGAAGCGGAGTTTTTTTTACGACAAACAGTGACAAACGGGGACATTCGCACTGCGGCGTTAAAGGTGAAATTCTTGGAGCGCCGCAAGACAATCTACTGCGAAAACATTTGTAAAGAATGTTTTCATTAATAAAGAACGAAATTCAGAGTCGCGAAGACGATCAGATACCGTCGTAATTCTGACCATAACCGAAACCGACTAGCAACCATAGTGGGGTTGAAACGAAACTAAAACCAAATGTAATATACTTTGGCTAGCAAATCCATTGCGTATAAAGTCCGAATTATTTTCAAGGTGCCACTGCATGCTTGGTCCAGACTCTTTTTTACTACGGCTCTACAAGTTGAGGGATATGGCTGCACGACTCTATGTCAATATCCCCCAGTTGTGAGGGCCTGGCCGTTACTTATCCTCTGCTGCATGGAGGTGAGATGTTGAGCCTTACGTTTGTAAAGACGGCAAGTGCCACTACTGTGTGGGCATTAATGGTGAAAAAGCGTCCCAGTCAGTATCTAAAGCTGAGTGAGCGTTATCAAAGATGGAAAAGCGTCCCATTGGCACGACATGAAATATTGCTTGTCTAGCAAATCCATTACGTTGAAGTCCGAAGTGAAAGCTTGCTGTGTGGAGGTCGTCTGCAAACTGGTTCCTCCTGGTCTTCGGAGAAGCAGCCTGTGGTGAACGGGAGGCCCAATATACGGAAGTGAGGCTAAGCAGCCATATGCAGGACGTGACGATTCCTTGGGTGAGCCCCTACCAGAGCGCTATGTGTTAGCTCTGCAATTATGGAAGCCTCCTTGGATGGCGGGGAATGCCCATGGTCTATCCCGGCCTTCCCTTGAGGGTTTGTCCTGGATGTCTTCGGCCGTTTTAACTTGACCAGCTGGGATGTAGATGACACCGCAAAAGTGAGAGTCCAATGTCCGTCTCAGAGTGCAAGTGGAATGTCCCTCGAAACACCTGGGAAGTTTAACTCAGTCAAATCAAGTCAGCAAAAGTCGGATGTGTCGGCCTAAAGGCATAAATAAAGCAGCTCTGCTGTAAACAGGTACAACGCAATTACGTCTGGGGGAAAAACACTACCGTTGAACACAGTCATCCGAATGACACATAGGGACGTGGGGACCTGATGGGGTGGCTCTGGTACTTGGGGAAACAGCGAGCCCTTATTTTAAAAAGAAATAACAACAACAACAAACAAACAAAACAAAACAACAAACAAACAAATTCTCGATTAAAGAAAAGTTATTTTAAAACATTTAAAAACAAAACACATGCAACTAAATTATGGAAAGGGACATAACACTATATGACAGTTATTCTTTAAAGGGACATTACTAAAATCACCTTTAGTGTTTTATATGATTTAAATGAATTAGTACTTTTAATAATCTTTCATAAAGTTTTAAATAAAATTGGCTAATAAGTATGTAATCTATAAATGATGTGTAAAAATTTTAAGTCATTTTTAAAATTTGTGTAAAGATCATGGTTTTGTTTTATACATATAAGAATTTAATAACGCATGTTCTTAATCCTCCTCCATCCTCCATGTTACATTAAATGTTTTGTGCTTTAACGGAAATAGACAGACTAATCTTGGCAATAAAAACTTTTTGTCAGGCCTATGAAAGGCCAAACACCCTTAATATTACCTCTTGGACCCCTTGGCTACTTTTCCTTTTTTGTTTGCATATTCTCTACAGTACATCGCGTGTTGATTTCTTGACAAGATTACGCTCAGTAGTTTACCATTGATTTTTGTGCGACCAGCTCACATACCCCGTAAGTTATCGACGAGGAGAGAACCGCTACCAATTCTCGCTCACGTCACATTACTCACGAAAGTATACGGGATTACGGAGAAAGTCGTGTATACCTAGACCAGGGAGACCGGCCTTGGCTAAAGTAGAAGTGTAGAATCTGTACTTGATCTTGCCAGCGCCACATGCAGTGGCGGTCATCCAAATGACATAGTAATGTGGGACCTTAATGGACGTCTCTGACCCACTTTCGAACACCGACCCCTGTGAAAAATAAAGATTCTTAATTTTCAGCACTTTTGATTGTTTCACGACATCTCTCTCTCTCTCTCTCTCTCTCTCTCTCTCTCTCTCTCTCTCTCTCTCTCTCTCTCTCTCTCTCTCTCTCTCTCTCTCTCTCTCTTTCTCTCTCTCTCTCAAGACACACCTACTTGTTTCAATCTAATTGGTAAAATGGGACACTTGTTGAGTGATAGTGTGAATTGTTTAAACTGAAAGAAATCTAGTTTTAGAGAAACTTTAAAAAAAAACAAAAATAAGGGCTAGCTGTTCCCACAAGGCCAGAACCGCCCCGTCAGGTCCCCACGTCCCTGTGTGTCATTCGGATGACTGCCTCTGTTGGTGGCCCTGGCAAGATCAAGTGCAGATACTACACTTTGATTTTAGCCACAAGACCAAGAAAGGATTGCATTCATAAATTGATGTTAGTAGAAATAATGGGTGTCCCATTCAAACATTACATGATTCTTGTCAGAATCCACAGGCAATCGTTTCTAGTGCTCTAGTGCCTCTAGTGAGAGTTATTTCTCTTGTAAAATTGAGATAACACATCTGTATTCGAGTGTCTCACTTTAATAAATTACATTTGCGTCCACTGAAATATATTGACAAGAATATTTCCTTAGACTGTTTCACTTTACACAAGAAGTTTTATGTTTCTTTTTCTTTCTTATAAAGTAATCTTTAAACATGGAAGCCGCGGTAACGTAGTGTCTAAACGCCAACTTGTGGTCATGAGTTCGAATCTTCACCGGGCCGGATGTTTACAATTGACCTGAGATGCCAGGTCGTCCCTGTCTAAAATGGATATCTGGAAATGGCTTTGGAATTAAAGGCGGCAGGTGTGATACTGAACATGTCACTCAAAGAGCGCCGATTGATCGATTCAAAATATGGGTCTGGCGCCATATGGCCATTGTGTCTCAAGGCGTATAAAACTGTCATTCTTTTATTATTATTATTATTATTATTATTATTATTATTATTATTATTATTATTATTATTAGTTTCATTATACTATCACGTTATTTCCGCGAGCAACATTGGCATGGTTAGGAACTTGCTACCAGATCAATTAAACAAAACCACACACACATACAAAAACATAATTCTTGTGTTGTTTTTATTTTAAAAAGTAATACAAAGAACGAACAGTTTTCCTCACGATGTTGACATGTTCTTTCTTTTTCGCTACAGCAGCAGCATTCAAAGACACGCAGCTGATGTCGGGGTAACGGGGGAGGGGTATCCCCTATCAAAGGAGAAGTAAGGTGCTTCCTTCCCTTCGCTAGCCTACGGGACACCCTTGGGCAAGTTTAGTACCCGTTTAGCCTCTCGATCAGGGTTACGTGAAGCCATGGGTGCCGTTGGTGGATGAGGTTAAAGAGAAGCCGACAGATGTTATTTCGGAACAGTCATAACATCTGATGGGAGATGCCTTGAAGAGATTAGAACAAGAATCGCCATGGCGTAAGCAGCCTTTTGCAAGATGAAAATCATACTGACCAATAAAAATATGTCATTTGCAACGAGAAAAAGAGTGTTCAGGTGTTACATAGAACCTGTGCTTTTGTATGGATGTGAACCGTGGACAATGAGCAAACAGGATGAAAAACATCTGAAGGATGTGGAAATGTGGCTACTGAAGAGAATGCAAAGAATACCATAGACAGACAGAAAAACCAATGAGCAAATCCTACAAGAAACAATGAACAACCGTAAACTGATTAGAGAAATTAGACGTAGACAGTCATAATTTTTTGGTCTCGTTATGAAAAGAAATTACTTGGAAAACTTTGTGACAACTGGCAAGATCGAGGGTAAGATAACAAGGGGACGGCAGAGAAGTAAATACCTGGATGGCTTGGCCACGTGGTATGGTCGAGACAAGAACACTGAGCTGATCCACGATTCTGGTGATCGAGTGACAAGGCAAAACATGGCCGCCCACGCTTACCGGCATGGCACATGATGGTGATGAGATGATGTTGCTCATTATTACATAAACAATGTAATCAGTGTAGCTAAACAATGACTGCGATAACAACAATGTTAACGATAACCGTGATAACATAGCGATGATAACGATAACACCGACGTTAACTATAACAGGGATAACACCGATGGTAAGAACAACAACGAATGTAGCGATAAGATCGAAGGTGGCAACAACAACGACTGTAGCGAAAGTAACACCGATGGTTTCGACGACAACGATAGTAACGACAACAGCGATGTTAGCGACTGTAGCAACAACACCGATGTTAGCGACAAACAACGATAGTAACTACAACAACGACTGTAACGATAACACCGAATATTAAAGATAACAGCGATGATAACGATAACAGCGATAAGAACTGCTGCGGTGTAACAGCGAGTATTAATGATATCTGGGTCAGGGGTCATGTGATATTCTGTGAGTTATCGATTCACAGTTTGCTAGACATATGTAAATAAGTTAGCCAGTCATTGCTTTCCCTCTTGGCCTCGACCATACTGGCCGGGGATAGTAGGTACCCACCCTATAAAGACATCCTCTGCCTAGTGTAGGAGAACTTGAGACTATAACCAACCAGCACCTGTCGATTGTACTCCAGCTCAGTGTACGATCTATTGAGTGGTTTCATGTTCATCATCATCACATGAATTGCCTATAAGCGTGGACGTTTCATGATACTCTGCTAGGTAGGCTGATTGGGCACTCCACCTTGCCAAAAGGTGACCCAAAGGCTAGCGGGTAACTGGAGGTACTTTACTTCAAAATTTGCATATATCGCAGCTCTGGTTTAAATAGGTGCGGTGAAATTATGTCAACAACAACAACAACAACAACAACAACAACAACAACAACAACAACAACAACAACAACAACAACAACAACAACAACAACAACAATAACAACAACAACAACAACAACAACAACAACAACACGGAGTAGCAAAGAAGCTTACCTAAACATGAATCAGTTACAATGTTACATGTTCTTTACAGGACGTTGCCATCAAACCCTAGTTGATTGTCTATACAATTTTACTATCAGTAGTTTGCCATTGCTTTCTGAAAGAGAAGTCAATGTTGAAGTGTAACTTAATGACAGTTTATTGATTGAACGCCTTACGTCGCCATAAGTGCACCGGAAGTTTAATAGTGAGCGCTTTTATCATTTCGGCTGCGTTGACTGCTTATGCATATGTAGTGCATTAATGAGAAAACACAACTCTTAGAAATGCCCTTATGTATTAAAAAAAAAATTTCTTGACTAAAGAAATGTTATTTTAAACAATTAACAGAAAAAGAGAGAACCACATGAAAAGAAACACGTGTAATCAAAATAGTGGAAAGGGACATAACAGTATTACAGTTATTATTTTATGGGGCACATCTCAAAGCAGCATACATTTATTATGTTATTTAAACAACTGTAGTATTCATAATAATTTGTATAAGACATTTATAGAAATTATTTACAGATATTCATTTCATAAATGAAACAATAAGACATTTAATTCAATATCAAAGTGTTTGGAAAAATAATGGCTTTATTTTACAAGAATGAGAATTTGGTAATGAATTTTTCTATTTTATTTCGATATGTCATTAAATCTGTTGTGCTTTTAATTGCAGTTGTTCTATGTAGAAAACATAATCAAATTTTTGACAGGCCTGTAAACGGCCAAACATCCTTAAAGTCGCCTCTAGGCTTGGATGGAATTGTAGAATCTGCGCTTGATGTTGGAATGGCTGCGTGTAGAGACGGTCACCAGAATGACTCGATGTGGGTCTTTGATGAGCGGTTCTTACCCTGTTGGGAACCTCGAGCTTCTGAAAATACGTAAAACTATCATTCTATTATTATTATTATTATTATTATTATTATTATTATTATTATTATTATTATTATTATTATTATTATTATTATTATTATTACTATTATTATTATTATCATTATCATTATTATTATTATTATTATTATTATTATTATTATTATTATTATTATTATTATTAAGACAACATTGGTGTGGTTTGAAAGAGAAAAAAACTGGATCACATTTTCCGAGGGGAAGTCAATAAGTAAGTCACAAATGACTGGAGAACAATAACTAAATAAGATACCAACGTGACACAAGTTTATTTTTATACATGCATTGTCCCTTTATTTATCATCATAATTTCCACCAACATTGATGCACTTATCCCATCGTTTTATCAGTCATCCCAAACCGGCTACATAGAACTGCGTGCTCTGTTTTCTAAACCACGTTTTCATTAAACTTTCAATTTCGGCGTATTTCGCGAAATGACTCTTACCAAGGTGGATTTTCAGTGGACTAAAAAGGTGTAAATCGCTAGGGGCTAAGTATGGGCTGTAAGATGGATGTTTCAGAACCTCCCACCTTAGTTTGTTAATTTTCTCGAGTTAATCGAGCAGTATGTGGTCTGGCATTGTCAAGAAGAAGCAACACTCCTCTAGTCAACAGTCCTTGACGTTTTCTTCGAACTGCATCATGAAGCATCGATAGAACTTCACAGTACGATTCAGAATTCACATTGTCACAGTTCTTCTTGAAATTGATTAAAAGCACTCCTTGACAATCCCAGAACACTGTCAGCACAACCTTCCCTGCTGATGGCGCAACCTTGAAATTTTGGACACAAGGCGAAGATGGATGTTTCCATTGCATTGAAGCACGCTTTGATTCGGGCTGGTAGTGATGCACGCATGATTCGTCCCCAGTTACAATCCTGTTCAGCATGTCTTCTCCTTCATTTTCGTATTGACAGAGATGATGCAAGGACAAGCCAAATCGGTTCATTTTGTGTTCCTCCTTCAATTGTCTGAGTACCCACCTTGAGCACACTTTCTTAAATTTCAATCGATCATGCAATTGGGAGAGCGCAAGTGTAACATAATGGCTCCAGACGTTCGCATCCCCAGTCCATTTACATTTCTCAATATTAAAACAATTAAATAACGTAAGCCGTCTTGATAACTTGGTCTAAGAATAACTTAGAAACTTCGAGATCGGGAGAAAGGGGATGAACGGTGGTGACCCATGGTGATTGGTTGATCCTTGGGCGAGTAACGCTATTATCTAGGCATAATTAATTAGCCCGCCAGTCGAAGCTTTGATTCCATCTCGATAGGATGTGTCAACGATGCAGTGATCATAACGTGCCCAAAATCCATCTTTAAGATGTAGTCTCTGCATCTCAGGTACCACAAATCATTTATATGTTATGTGTAAGCCTGATGATAAGAGAGTGAAACGAATGGCATGGTATTTTTCTTGAGAAAATGTGAGAATGAAGACCGACATTCGTTCTACAGTGAAACTAAAGCTGCCGCTCTAACATGTCATGTCTGCCACAGTGAAATATTCTTACCATGTCTATTAGCTATCTGAATGATGATTTGCATGTGCTTGTGTCTGTAAACTACGCTCAATGCATATGGCAAAACCTCTGCGCGCTCTGAATATTCGTGAGTGCCTATCATGACTCATTCTAACCAAACTGTACACTGCTCTTGCTAGTTATTTGGCAGTCTGGATTGGAATGTGTGATGCTGCATGTAATATTTCCTTTATAATGGCTGAGAATGTTTGAGTGAATGAGACGGTAATTATATAATTAACCTCTCATATTTGTAAAAGTAACGATGCTTATTATATCCATGTTTGCGGGACTGCATTGCGCTTTAGAAATTACAAAGTTCATGTAATATCTGAGGGCTATGTTACGCTCAAGAAAATTGCCAAAGCATTCATATAGATTTGCCTAGGATGCAATTTCTCTTCAACGTTATGTACTGGGTCCTTTGCAACAAAATGATTTGGGTTCATATGAATTACATTCCGACAAGGAGCAAGAGTGTCTGGTCTGCTGAATATAAATGACGGCTCAGGATAATTGTCAAGGAAAATTCATGTCTTCTTTCATATGTGTATTCCACATTTGAAAGCATTGCTTATGCAATACTGCTTGGTACTCATTGTAGTAAATATTACCATTACTCAGTGGGACAAGAGCACATGATGATGATAATTGATGGTGCTTGTGGATCTGGTCTGGCTTGAGGGGAGGAAGTTTGGCATTGCGGTGTGAGTGTGAAGGAGGTGGGACATTCTTGTACAAAAGTATCACCTTTATGAATGCTAATTGGTCCATTGCCATTAGTTTAATGATATTGCCAAGTGCAGTCATGAAAGATGCCTGTCTTCTATCTATCTCATGTCTGCCTTATGGTGAATGGTTCAGCAGATGTACCTCATGATGGTGTTCATTTTCTGCTGTTTGCTTCATGTCTTGCTTTGCAACGCTAGTGCATGATGCTGCCTTACATTGCCTACTTCTGAATGCTAAACACTGTCTGTTCTTCATAGTACACAGGTCCACTGTGATCTACTTATTGTGAGAACCTAGTTAGACAAATAATTACAAGGTGATTTATAATGGTGTGAAGCTGCCCCGGATTTAGCATGTGTGCCTATGATCTCACAGTTTTGGGGATGGCCCTTGTGAGGGAGATATCACCCCGGACCACCAAATAAATTGCACATCATCACCAGTGAAAGGCGGGTGTTCGAATATCACTTCTCTCCCCCCTTCCCATTCCTCTCTGAATTTGAAATGGTATTACATCACCATGATCATGTTTAAACAGATGTAAAACACATGTTGTACCTTTGTTTATTAACAGAGAATGAGGAAGATGGAGGAGGCCCTTTCAATTAACAGGACAACTCCAGGGAAGTCCTGAGCTCTAACCTTCAATATCATTGGCACCTTGCCGTCTTGACAGACGATAGTTTGTGCTTTAAAAAGGCATAATAACTTTTAACTATGGCGGTAGCGAGTGTGACTGATAAGGCCAATTTGCGCTGTAAATGTCCGTTCACAGTGGGTGCATGTGAACATGTGGTCATTTCCACCATCATGCACCATCTTACGTCTCAATCGCTTGGTGTGTGACTTTTCTGCAATAATTTTCTCCTTTGACTTTATTCCATTTCTGATATTTGCCCTCCATGCAACACGTTCAGCGGCGACTTGCTCCCAATGTGCATTATCAATGCCTGTATCAATCATGTCCCGCTTACACACATCTTTGTATCGTAGTAGAGGCCGACCCTGAGATCTCTTACCCATCTGTAATTCACCAAAAAAGATATCCTTTGGTATTCTACCATCATCCATCCGCCTAAGATGTCCTATCCATCTAAGTCTACGAAGACTGAGCATGGAATAAACTGTCACACAACCTGATCTTTCCAATACTTCAGTATTTGTGATTTTGTCTTGCCACTTAATACCAAGAATTCTTCGCAGACACCGCATATGAAAGCTGTTTAAATTGTTCTCTTGGTGTGAGTAAGTTGTCCAGGTTTCACTGCCATAGAGAAGAGTACTAAGGACACAGGCTTGATAGACAAGGACTTTTGTTTTGGCAGTAAGCTTCCTGTTCTCCCAGACTCTTTTTCTTAACCTGTTCATTGTTGTTGCTGCCTTACCAATCCGGATGTTGATTTCCTGATCTAGGGATAATTTGCTATTTACCACCGATCCTAGATATGTAAAATGGTCTACTATCTCTAGTTCGGCGTCGTCAATAAAGATTGATGGTACCCCATGTGCACCTTGTGACATAATCTGCGTCTTCTTTTTGCTAATTGTTAAACCAAATTCAGAACAAGCATTGGAGAATGCAGATAGTAGACATTGCAATTCTTCCTCAGAGTGGGTCGTAACTGCAGCATCATCTGCAAAAAGCAACTCTCTGATCAGTACCCTCCTAATTTTGGTCTTAGCCTTCAATCTCTGAGCATTGTAGAGGCCGCCATCTGAGCGTGAGTGAATGTATATACCACCATCCTGATCACGAAATGCATATTTCAGTAGAAGTGAAAAGTATATTCCAAAGAGGGTGGGAGCTAGTACACAACCTTGCTTAACTCCACTCTTGATTTCAAATTCTTCAGAAGTTGCACCATCAAACTTGATTATACCCTTCATGCCTGTGTGGAACGATTCTACAATGGACAGAAGAGTTGGTGGGCAGCCAATCTTCTTTAGTGCCTTGAACAGACCCTCACGACTGACCAAATCAAATGCCTTTGTGAGGTCGATGAAGGCAATAAACAGTGGTTGATTCTGTTCACGGCATTTTTCTTGCATTTGTCGCAATGAGAATATCATATCAGTGGTAGACCGGTTCTGTCGAAAGCCACACTGTGATTCGGGGTAGACTTGATCTCCTAGGACTTGAAGTCTGCGCAAAACAATTCTGGCAAATACTTTTCCAACAATACACAGAAGTGAGATACCCCTATAGTTGTTGCAGTCGCTCCGATCGCCCTTGTTCTTGTACAGTGTTATGATGCTTGAATCTTTGAAATCCTGTGGGACTTGTCCTTCACGCCAGCATAGCTCTATTAGCTGGTGGATCTGTATAGTGAGTGTGTCTTGCCCACTCCTGATAACCTCTATTGGAATCCCATCCTTACCTGGAGCCTTGCCAGATGCAAGTTCATTTATAGCACACTTAACTTCTGTTATGGTGGGAAGTGTGTCCAGGTGGTCAAGAGTTGGTAGAGCCTCTATGGCGTTGAGGGCATTATCCGCTAGTTACCTTCAATAGGACCTTCAATATAGCTTATACTTATAAGATGGACTCTCCAAGAAAAAATAACACATAAACCCAGGTTGCACACACTCAGCCTGCATTCACATAACCTGGCAGATACAGATGGCCTGGAAGAAAAGTTTTATAAAAAAACCTATAACAGGGATACTCTCCATTTATCAATGTTCCAAGCTCTATCTTCAAGAAACATTCTGGAAGAAATCTTAGGAGTGAGAGATCACCTGAATTTCAGCATGCATCTATTGGCCAAGGGTGAACATCAATTGTGAACTTGGAGTTTACCATCATTCTTCTCAAAACCATATCTTGAGGAGTATTCCAACTTAATACTGGCTGGAAAGCTTAACAGAAGAATAAAAATTAGAGCAAATTCACAATCTGGATTGTGCATTAACTGTAGTGTAGATCAGTACCATCAGAAACCTGCGGGAGAGACTGGCAGAAGGAAGAAGGCTGGGACATATTTGTTTCTTAGATCTTCTTCTACAGGAGGAGTAGAACAAAGTCCTAGGTGTCAACTTCATGAACAGTCTACTAGCCCTTAGGAAGTAAATGCTGTCCATTTTCATAGACTTGTTACAGCAGGAATTAGCATGAACTGGAAAAACATTGTAGGGAGAATGGCCACCTGAAACATTCCCAACACCTTCATAGGTGCTAAAAGAGGTTCAAGGATCAGTATGGCAGTGTCTCCTTATACTTGCCCCATGACTATGGCTATAAGTTATCATGTTTTCCTCAGTGACAGTTTAGGGAAGGACTTAAGCATAAAATGTTCTGTGGTGTAGGATGATTTTCTGAAGTAGTGAGATAAAGGAGGAGGGTTTGTTTTAAGTTGATGTTTTTCTTTGGGGAATTGGGTGAGGTATTTGGGTTTTTTCATAATCAATGTCAATTTTATTGCATATTACTAAAATGTTTGAAATGTGATTTTTGGCCGATTGTGAATGAAGCCTGGGTCTTCACTTGACCTCATAAAACATCAATAAAGATAGTAGGAAGAACACAGTTTTGAGATAACATGTTTCTGTGATTGTCTTGTGCACTGTTGTGAAATATATTACTTTGTGATGAATTGTCCAACTGTTGTCAAGCATCTTCATGGTGACTGTTACCTCTACTGTGGTTGTTAGTTCAGAGATTGTGGAAGTCCTGTGTATATGTTGTCAAGTATCTTCCATGATGTATGACTTGTCTAATCTGTTGGTGTGATCATTCCTTTGTGAATGTGTGTCCAACTGTTGTCAAGATCTTCTCAGGTTGACTTGTTCAACCGGTGTAAAGTGCAGTTGGTGTTATTTATGTTCATTACAGTGGTCCAATTGTCAATGTGGTCATTTGTCCAAGTGTCTTGTGTCACTTGAATTAATTAAAGAGATCAATCATGAGGTGGGCGACCAGAACACAGTAAACAGGATAAGTGAAAGAACTGCTTTCATTTGTTGCTGTGGCTAACTGCCAAGATCTCTATATAACCTGTAGGAGGAATCATCTAATAATAATTCTGTGTTGATCTTAAACTTAGGTCTAATTTCTCACAGTGGGGGTATTCGATGAGCCAAATTCTGTATGGTTTCTCTACAAAGGTTCTGCGAGACTACATATCAATACCTCTAGACAAGACTTGCTGTTACAAACCTGTATCTTTTATAAAGATCTATACTTTATGGAAAGACACTTGTTGGTGCTTCTGTAATTATCTAAAACCCAAATACAAAACCTCACAGCAAGCTAAAGACAAAATGTCATGGCAGGGCAGACCACGCCCTAAGCCTTGGTTGGCAGCTGGTCTAGGATCGAAGCTCCGACAGGCGGACAGTTAGAGCATTGCTTTGCTGATCCGGCAGCTTCTGCAGCTTGTCTTGTTCCAGATGTAGGGGTGTTACCTTTCTTCTGGAGTGAACTAGGCAGGCCGAGAGAGGGATCATGCTGCATGGGCAACACATGATCTCTATATTTTAGCCCAGGCTTTGTGCTATAGAGAGGCAATAACTCCATCCCTTGTCTTAACTGGTCTCGGAATCAAAGAGATAGGTAACTGTTACGGGTTATACGTCCCTGTCAATTGGCGTAGACATGGGGCGCCACGCGTTGCCTCTGACGGTGGGAGACACCTACAGGTGTCACTGATCAGCTACCGCCCGCCTCAAGATACATATACTTATACACAGACACGCACATACATATAGACATATATACAGACATACATACACAAACATATATACATATGTACAGACATACATACATGCACACACCTATGCCCCAAACATACATAATACCTGCTTCTAGTATCACCTCACGGGAGGTGTTCGGTCACTTGGTTAGAAACAAGGCTATGCTTGTGATCGAACGATCGACTATCTGGTGGCGGCCCTTCGATAGGTTAGATATAAGGCGATCTGTGGAAACACGGCACAACACATTACTATTCAGCTCCATCAACACGCACACGCACACACACACACACAAACACACACACACACACACACACATATATATATATATATATATATATATATATATATATATATATATATATATATATATATACATATATATATATATATATAAAACAGAGTGTATGTGACTTTGTTTGTGTGTATTGGATGCGTTCGATAACGGTACATCCGATTGAGATTAAATTTTCTACACGTCTTCCTTTCATTCCTGTGCAACCAACTATAATAGCTTCTTAGTGTAAAATCTTCTACTTATTTAATAACATTTACTTTTTCATTTTCATTATATAATTTGTATATAGCAGGGGGACTTCACTCTAGAAAAGTTATTTCAAGGGGCATAACTTTTAATAACATTTCTATATACTTTATAGTGATATTGTTGGACTTACTTGCACTATTGTTAAACTCTTTGTCTATAGTTATTTTCAGGCATATGAGTTATAATAAATAATGATATAATCTTTAAGGCATTTTCAAAGTTTTCATAAAAATAATGCATAACATTGTAACCCATTTTTTTTTCTGCTTAAAGAACTTATCAACTGTCATGTAGGTGATTAAAAACAGTTTTCATTGAATGGTGTGTGGAAGGACATTCTTTTAAGTTACTGTCGGCCTTTGGCTAAGATCAAGTGCATTTGCTGGCCCTCATCCAGTAGTGCGCTTGGGCTGGTCGGAGGCCGGGATGATCGTTCTCGGTCCTTTGGCTAAGATCAGACGCATTTGCTGCCCCCACAGTAATGCGCCTGGTCTGGTCGGGGGCCGGGGATCCAAACCACCTCACATAAGCATCACTTTAAATGTGGGCCCGGTGGACCACTGTGGGCAATAGCTCACAGTGGGACTAAAGGTCCACGCCAAAAAACAGGGGGAGGCGGGGAACCAGCTTGTCTGGGATGACCGCGAAAAAAAAAAAAAAAAAAAAAATACTGTGCGCCAGGAGCTGGGCGAAACCACGCCGGGTCGGATAGATAGACAGCCAGACAGATAGTCGGGAACGGAAATTTATTTGACTACTTATATGAATTAAATGACATGCTCCCCACCAGGAACTGGGTGAAGCCGGGCCGGGTCAGACAGACAGACAGATAGACAGACAGAATGTCGGGAATTGGAGAGCTTATATGACTACGTATATGAATTAAATGAGATGCTCCCCACCAGGGACTGGGTGAAGCCGGGCCGGGTCAGACAGACAGACAGACAGACAGACAATCAAGCAGACAGACAGACTGATAGATAGATAGATCCCCTCCAGGGCCTGGGCGAAGCCGGGCCGAGCCGGGTCAGCTAGTATATATATATATATATGTATGTATGTATATATGTGCCAGGTGTCGCAGAACAAAGAATGCAATAATCGGGAAATAGGAAAAGACAGCATACTGTGAACGCACCAGACTTGACTTGGTGATAGGAAAAACGTCACAGAGAAACAGACGGGCACCAGCGATGAAGGAAAGAAGACATTGTTATGATCAGGACAAGATCTAGTGAGCGACAGAGAGGGACAGAGAATATCAAGAAAAGGACGGCATAAAATTAAGATGAGAGACTAAATATTAGATGATAACATCTGGAAGACATAATGTGATGTGAGTAAATTAAGTAACAATAATTCTGTGAACTCTGAACACTGTAGGCACATGAGATAGGGCAAGTGACATGGTTGACCTTAATGATAGTCGTATTTAAGTAGGGTTAGCGTGAGCAGGTATGCTGTCTTTTCCTATTTCCCGATTATTGCATTCTTTGTTCTGCGACACCTGGTTTTTATTGTATGTATTTTATTGTCTGCAACAACACCACCAACAACAACAACAACAAAAACAACAACTAAAACAAAAACAACAACAACATAGACGACCTAAACATGAATCAGGAACAATGTCACACATCCTTTACAGGATGTTGCCATCAACCCATGGTTGATTGTCTATAGAATTTTACTATCAGTAGTTTGCCATTGCTGTGTGAAAAAGAAGGCAATGTTGAAGTGCAACTTAATGCCAGTTTAGGAATTGAACGCCTGACCTCGTCGTCAGTGTACCGGAAGTTTAAGAGCGAACGCTGTTAATCTTTCGGCCACGCCGACTGCATATGAATAATTAGTGCATTAATGAAAAAGTAAATCTCTTAGAATTGCTTTATTCATATGGTAAAACATAACAACATTATGAAATGACAATCAAACATCACACAAGTATGAAACATTGTAGCTATATGAACACATTAATCTGCAAAACATATACATCAAATGAGATGTCTTGTCTTGCGTATCCTTGTCTATGTTCTTCTCTTGTGTTGTCTTTTCTCTAGTCTTGTTTTCGCAAGTCTTGTCTTGCATTGTCTTTCCTCTAGTCTAGCATTGTCTTATCTCTTGTGACTTTTCTCAAGTTTTAACATCCATTGTTTTTTTTCTCTAGTCTTGTTTTATATAGCCATGTCGTCCACTGTCTTTTCTCTAGTCTTGTCCTCCATTGTCTTTCTGTAGTTTTGCCTTGCCATGTCTTCACTGATCCATTTGCCAGCGATAAAGCTAACTACGTCGTTTTCCTCAAATCGGTAAGTACAACTAAAGAACCCTCGATGAGCCTTTTGGCTGAGCCCAGGCCATTAAAAACATGCTCCGTATCGTTGGGGATTCAAACACATGTACATCAGGCCAGCAGACATGCAGGCTAACCACAGCGCTACCACCACTCCGCATGGTACTGCGTGCAAATGACACACATTAAGATTCTCAGGAGCTAAAAGTGACGAAGAGTAGACGGGAGACTCCCTTTTGTGTAAAATTGACACTAGAAAACCTGCCAGCAACAGACTGTGTATATGTTCAACACAATGTATTCCCTTGGTAGATTTAAACACAGAAGCCACATCCAATGGGTTGCACGATTTATGACCTGGCGTATTTCGTTGCATCTCATCAGGTGCATACTGCAGACTTATAGAACACATGAAGTGAATAAATGAACAATACTTTGGCTGAACACTTAAAACACATAGTTACAGATATTGTTCGAATGTGGAATATCCGTTATTCCCACAGTAATCGCAAAGTGAAAATAAAATCTTTCTGCTTGCACAAAAGATGAGAGGAACGAGTCAAAATAACAACCCAGTTGCCGGGAATTTAAACGGGTTAAAAATACTTTTTTTTCCATAAGCTTAACGGGAACGCTGCAGCAAAGTTGCATTTTCTGGTTTGAAAAAAATGTCACCCGTCAAGTTGTTTGTTTTTTTGCTGACGGTGTCCGAGTTTAACGCCAGGATTAAACAAGGGGGAGTTTCTTCTTCAGTCGTGCTTTGGGAGATCAAACATGACACTCGCTGGTCGCTCGTCTCGGATGATGATTGACTCGGCGTTTCTGTGTGTGACGCTAATGAAAATCTTTGATGTCGCAAAAGTGAGGCTGTTATAGCGACACGATCTTCCCACTGTTAAACAAATACAGAATAACAGAGTGAGAATTAAAACATATAATGGATGAACAAAGTTTATATTGTAAATGGCACCGACATCATAGTTACTCGCTGAGTTGGAATCTTGTCCTTCTCTTATTGGTTTTAAAACCAGGCCTTCATCTTCTGTTGTCCTCTCTTTGTCCTCTATGGGGATATAGGTCCTAAACCAACTCGCCCCAAGCAGTCCTATCCTTAGTTATGCCATGCAGATCCATCCATGTCCTCCCTATACTATTTATTTCTGTCTTTACTTTTCTTCTCCTAGCATTTTTAGGTCTTCCTGTCCAGTGTTGCCATTTTGACGCTATTCGCACCAAATTTAGTGCTTTTTCAAGTCATTTAGTGCCAAATATTGCATTTAGCGTGGCCGCGTGAATTAGGTGCTTTACAATATTTTTTGGGTGCTTTTTGGTGCTGTTTTGGGTGGGTAAAAATTACTTTAAAAATCATTTTGGGAAGACTAAAAAGCCGAATTTGAACTGAATCGAGGGAGTAAAACAGTCTTAGTACATTACCGCGCAATATTCAAGTAATTTAACTCTCTTTAATACGATTTAGTTGACGTGAGTGACTGCAACGCGCAGGCAATGTGCAATGCGTTAAAAGATTGTTTAAACAAGCATGGACATGAGTTGCAAGGACTAGTTGCACTCGACATTGACAATGCATATTTCATGACAGGCGTAAACAATGGAGTATATACAAAATTAAAATCCGAAGTCCCTCATCTGGTACTAGTTATGTGTGTATGTCATTCCCTTCAGCTGGCAGTGTCACAGGCTGCAGCTGCTTGTCTGCCCAGGAACATAGAGTGCATGATTAGAGAAACATATAACTGGTTTTCTCACTCAAGTCTTCGTCAAGCAAAGTACAGGGAGCTTTTTGCTTCAATAAATGGTGGACAACATCCGCTGAAGGTTGTTCAATTAAGCCAGACACGATAGATGTCCATTCAATCTGCCATTGTCAGAATATTGCAGCAGTGGGTCGAGCTCAGAACTCATTTTTATATAGCAAGACTCATTGAGCGCTGTTATACAGTAGACCTTCCTCATTCTATGTTTAGCGACATAAATAACTATGTGTATCTCATATTTCTCAAGCATATTCTCGGAGAAGTTCAAAGTGTGAATAAGAAATTCGAAGCAGATATACAGGATACAACAAAACTACTCAGCGATCTTGATTCTATCAGTTCAAAGATTCCTGGGGAAAAAATAACCGAAAGTAATGCTATTCAAGATCATTTAGATCCTAATCCCAATCTAGGTTATGAGTTTGAGAAAGAAATAGCAGGCTATCACTTTCCTGGTGATAAGACATTCGTGGAAGTTGCATCCAGTTTTTGATAGAGCTGTTGACCCAGCCGCGTTTAACGTTTGAGCGATAACGTTCGAGTGTTGCAGTCCATGTCATGTCTTAGTGGAAGTGAATTTCTACAGCCAATGAAGCCCTGTATATTGGATCTTGCTAAAATGTTTGTAGAAGATGCAGCTACTCTCAACCGCATCGATTTCCAGTGGAGAAAACTTCATCATATGCAGTGGACACAGACCTCTGACACACTTGGAATGTGGGCAGAAATAGCCTCATACAGGGATTTAGCTTTAACAGTGCTCATTCTACCTCATTCTAATGCGGACGTGGAGCGTATTTTCAGTCAGATGGGAGTTATAACATCAAAATTGCGGAAAAGACTGAGCTTCAAGAGTTTGACAGCTGTTTTGACTATTAGATATGAAATGAAAAGATATGGCAAATTATGTCATGATTATAAACTACCTAAGGATATTCTACGAAAAATGTGATCACAGGAGGCATTTACACGTTTCTTTCAATCATCATCATCATCGCAGGAGCAAACACAGCAGGAAATAGCTACAGAAACTGAAGAGAAGTTGTCTGACTGGGATTTGGCAGATCTGAAATAAACTTCACTCTAATATTCAGTGATAATAATAAATTATAATGTGCTACTTTATAACATTTTGAATGAATACCACCAGTGCTTGTTTTAGTGATTTCCCCAAAAAATATTATTGCAATTTAGTGCTTTTTTGGCTCGAGAGTAGTTCTGAGTGGGATTTGGCGGAGTAGTTCTGAGTGGGATTTGGCGCAGTAGTTCTGAGTGGTATTTGGCGGAGTAGTTCTGAGTGGGATTTGGCGGAGTAGTTCTGAGTGGTATTTGGCGGAGTAGTTCTGAGTGGGATTTGGCGGATCTGGAATAAACGTCATTGTAATATGAAGTGATAATAATAAATTATGTGCTAATTTGTTACATTTGTAATAAAAACAGTTGGTGATTTTTTTTTTTTTTATTGCTTTCCAAAAAATATTGGTGGTTTTTGGCGCTTTTTTGGGGGTCGATTTTGGTGCTTTTTCATCAAAGGGAGATGGAAACACTGTTCCTACACCTCTCACCAGCTCCTCCCACCTGTGGATTCCAGGGAAAAGACTAAAGGGATATAACCTTATACGGGGATGTCATCTTATTGTCACATGAGACATAACTGGCACTAGAGCACTAGACACGTTTGCCTGTAGGTTCTGACACAAATCACTTAAAGTTTTAACGGGACACCTGTAATTTTTGTTTACATCAATTTATAAATACTATCCCTTCTCGGCCTTTTGGCTAAGATCAAAGTGTAGTATCTGCACTTGATCTTGCTAGGTCCGCCAGCAGAGACAGTCATCCGAATGACACATATGGACGTGGGGGACTGATGGGGCGGCTCTGGTTCTTTGCGAAACAGCGAGCTCTTATTAAAATAAAAATTCTCGAATAAAGAAATGTTATTTTAAAAAACACAAAATTAAATAAAAACCACATTAAAGGACCACATGTAATTAGAATATTTTCAAGGGACATAACACTTAAACAGTTATTGAAATTAAAGGCAGCATAAAAATGTTACGTTATTTAAATAACTATATTATTTAATATTCTTTTATAAAACGTGTATAGAAAATATTTACAATTATTTTCCTCATAAATCACAGAATATTAATTTAAGTAGTTATCAAAACTTACGTAAATTTCATGGCTTTATTTTAAACGCATGAGAATTTAGTAACGCATTTGACTATTACTTCTCTTTATTTCATTAAATCTTTTGTGTTTGAATGTCATTAACCAAACGGTATGCGTAGTCGATACATTTTTGACAGGCCTGTAAACGGCCAAAAATTCCTAATATCGATCGCTTCTCGGCATTTTGGGTTAGATCAAACTGTAGTATCTCCGCTTGATCTCACCAGGGGTGGGGATGATCACCCGGCACACGGGGACTTGGGGACCAAATGGGACGGCTCTGGCCCCTCTGGGAACCGCAAACCACTCTAAAATAAAGTCCTTAATATCGAGACACTTTTAAAGAGTTACAGGACGTATCTCGCTTTTAAACGTAGACTACAAGATTTTAACAAAGGCTTTGGTGAATAGATTGAAACCAGTAATGGCAATTCTCACCCATGAAGTATAGCTATGCAGAGTACAACCCGGGAACATCCAGCAACACACACACTTAATAAGGGACATCATCAACTGCACACATCTGAAAAAACCTTTCAGTCCTCAATTCTCTCTTTAGATCAAGAAAAAGCATTCGACAGAATACCTCACCCATATCTCTACAAAACTGCAACGTGGGAAGTTATTTTCGGACATTGATCCAAATCTTATATTTAAAACCAGAAAGTCGGGTTCTGCTAAATCAGACCATCATCAATTCTTTCAGGTGGACTAGGTCAGTGAGACAGAGATGTCCCTAGTCCCCATTACTGTACGTTGTCGCCCTAGAGTCACTTCTAGAAAAGATAAGACAGGACAACAATGTCAGGGGTATGTTCATGTCAGGGGAGGGTGAGCTAAAGCTGCGTGCTTATGCGGACGATACCATTTTCTTTCCGACAATTGAAAACTGTACATATCATTTTGGAAATGTTCTCGTTTTTCCGCAAAGGGAGTGGGGCAAAATTAAACGTCCAAAAATCTACCATAATGGGTTTTGGCAAATAGAAAAATAAGGCGGATTTTCCATTTGACTTACCATCAAATAATCTTATAACATTGTACGGAATAGTCTTCCCATGTCAAACAAATCAGAAGAAGCAAATAACTCGATTTAAACATAACAGATATCACAACTGTAAATGTGTTTATTGACGGTATTAATAATCTTATGATTATATAATTATTATTATTACTATTATTATTACTACTGTCATTATTATTACTTTTCTCATTATTATATTTGAATGTGGAAAATAAAAATAAAAAATCGGATTAATAATGCCGAAGAATACACCACAGCCTTTTCTCTGATAGACAGAGAAAGGACAACAACAAAACTGTGATCCTTCACCTCTGTAACTATGTGACTCAGTAATTATAGGGAAGCCATATTTAAATGGGAATGATAATTTAAATGGTATTGTCCATGCTCACGGCATTCAATGTACTGCTATCTCGAAAAAGCACGAGATATATCAAGATAGAATGAGAGAGAGAGAGAGAGAGAGAGAGAGAGAGAGAGAGAGAGAGACAGAGAGAGAGAGAGAGAGAGAGAGAGAGAGAGAGAGAGAGGAGGGAGGGATGGACTTGCATTCCGCTTGTGGAGATGGAATGAAGCATATGCAAGGAATGCATGTTTACATGCACTATGCCAAAAACGTTGTTACGGAGAAAGCTGCTAACTCCTCGGCCAGGGAGTGCGGCAACATGTCATATTATCATAAATATATATGTATGTATTTGTTTTATTCACACACGTGACACTTAAAACTAACAAACGGCAACGCTCTTTGTAATACACAAACAAAAGAAACACCTATTACACCTTGTGAATATGCATTGCTTTGTATGAAATAAACGTTATGAAAAAAAAAAAAAAAATCGGATTAATAAACATGTGTGCAAACGATGACGAGGTTTCAGTTGTCATTTAAAATTGTGTGTTATAGCTTATAATTTTACTTAGTTGCGATGGTGAATTTCCAGTATTCTTGCTAAGTTTTGCCTGTGTCTGTTGCATAGAGGCAGTCAACGCAGTTTCAAAATCGCGACATGGCGAGTTCGAAATCAGTCGCAGAGGATGCGGAAGAAGAACGCCTAGCGTTGATGTTCACAATTATGTGAGCGTCGGTCACTCAGAAAGCAATGGCAAGTTATTGAACGTAAACATTGCCTATCAAAATAAAAACAGAAAAGAATGCTAAGAGTTGGTTGTGATGTACTTAAAAGAACATGCAACTAAATGTATCTAAGCATATTTGTATGTTTTATGTGTGTCCGTTGATAAAGACTTCGATCGAAATATTCACTTGCTTCTGTGTGTGTGTGTGTGTGTGTGTGTGTGTGTGTGTGTCCGTTGATAAAGACTTCGATCGAAATATTCACTTGCTTCTGTGTGTGTGTGTGTGTGTGTGTGTGTGTGTGTGTGTGTGTGTGTGTCCGTTGATAAAGACTTCGATCGAAATATTCACTTGCTTCTCTCTCTGTGTGTGTGTGTGTGTGTGTGTGTGTGTGTGTGTGTGTGTGTGTCCGTTGATAAAGACTTCGATCGAAATATTCACTTGCTTCTGTGTGTGTGTGTGTGTGTGTGTGTGTGTGTGTGTATGTGTGTGTGTGTGTGTGTGTGTGTGTGTGTGTGTGCGTGCGTGTGTGTGGTTGTGTGTCTTTCAGTTTGTCAGATTATCTAGTTATATTTTGTTTTTACGGGATTGTCAATACCTGATTGGCAGCAGGTAGCCCCTGTTTTTGATAAAATGTTGAATGAAAGATTTGTACGGTAAAGGATAACCCATGTCAGATACTGTCTTTGGTGTGTGAAGTGTTATAGTTTCACATATTCTAGATCACGGCGTACCGAGACAGTTTTCTTCCTCACCGCCTTCCCTTCCCAGACAATTCTCAGGACATTCCGAGAAGTGTCTGGTACCCATTTTGTGAAGCTGGGTTGACCACAGAGCCGTGTTGGTCAGAAGAAAGAATTTTGACACTGTCTTGGCAAGCACCGCTTAGCCAAATGACCATGAGAAAATGTGTAAATGACAACGATAATAATAATGGTATAGGTAACAATTATGGTAATTATAACAGCGAAAACAAAGATGGTACCGATAACGACGATGACAAAGAGAGCTTTGATGGTAATGATAACAGTCATGGCAAACAATAATAACTAGGAAAGTGACAACAATAATCGTAACAATAACAACAATGAATACGATAACAACAATGTTAACGGTAACCGCAATGACATTGCGATGGTAACGATAACAGCGATGGTAACGATAACAGGGAAATTCCGACGGTAACGACAACAACTACTGTGGCGATAACACAGAGTATTAACGATAACAGACTGGATAACAATAACAGCGATAAGAACGGCTGTAGTGTAACAGGAGTCTTAATGATATATAGTTAAGGGGTCATGTGATATTCTGTGAGTTATCGATTCACGGCGTGCTAGAAAAAATCCTCTGCGTACTATTGCGAACTTGAGACTATAACCAACAACTACCTGTCGGTTGAACTCCAGTTCAATGCACCACCTATTAAGTGGTTTCATGTTCATCATCATCAAATGAATTGCCTATAAGCCTGGACGTTTCATGTTACCCTGCAAGGTAGGCTCATCGGGTACTCCACCTTGCCCAAAGGTGACCCAGAGGCTAGAGGGAGAACGGAGGTACATAACTTCAAAATGTACAGATGTGGCAGCTCTGGTTTAAGTATGTGCAGCGAAATTATGTCAACAACAACAACAACAACATGGACGAGCAAAGAAGATGACCTAAACATGAATCAGTAACAATATTACATGTCCTTTACAGGACGTTGCCATCAACTCCCGGTTGATTGTCTATACAATTGTACGTTCAATAGTTTGCCATTGATTTCTGAAAGTCAATGTTGAAGTGCAATTTTATGCCAGTTTAGGGATTGAACGCCTTACCTCGTCATCAGTTCACGGGAAGGTTTAGAGTGAACGCTCTTAACTTTCGGCCACGTCGACTGCTTATGAATAATTAGTGCATTAATGAGAAAATACAACTCTTAGAATTGTTTTATTAATATGGTAAAACGTAACAACATTATGGAATGACCATCAAACATCAGATAAGTATAAAACATTGTAGCTATATTAAAACAACATTAATCAGCAAAATATATACATCAAATGAGATGTCTTGTCTTGCATATCATTGTCTATATTCTTCTCTTGTGTTGTCTTTTCTCTAGTCTTATTTTCGCTAGTCCTGTCTTTCATTGCCTTTTTCTTAAGTCTTGTCTTGCATTGTATTTTCTCTGGTTTTGACCCCGGGAGGGGGGGGGGGGGGAGGTCCTTTTTTTCTATTGTCTTTTTCTTGACTTGTTTTACATAGGCATGTCTTCCATTAATTTTTCTCTAGGTTTGTTTTGATACTTTTGTCTTCATTGTCTTTTCGTTATTCTTGTTTTTTCTCTAGTTCAGTCTTCCATTGTCTTTTCTCTACTTTAGTCTTCCATTGTCTTTTACCTACTCATGTCTTCCATTGTCTTTTCTGTAGTCTTCTCTTCAATTGTCTTTTCTCAACACTTGTTTCCCATTGTGTTTTTCTCTAGTGTTATTTTCAGTTGTCTTGTCTGTAGACTTGTCTTGCCATGTCTTCAGTGATCCATTCGCCAGCGATGTAGCTAACTACATCGTGTTTTCCTCTGATCGGTAAGTACAAGTAAAGAACCCTCGATCAGGCTTAAGGCCGAGCTCCGGCCATTAAACAAATTGCTCCGTATCGATGGGGATTCAAACACGTGTACACCAGGCCAGTAGGCAAGCATACTAGCCACAGCGCTACCATCATTCCGCAAGGTACGTGCACACGTGGTACACATTAAGACCTTCAGGAGCTAGAAGTTAAGAAGAGTAGAAGGGAGACTCTCCGTGTAAAATTGAAACTAGAAAACCTGCTAGCAACAGACTGTGTATATGTTCAACACAATGTATTCCCTTGGTAGATTTAAACACAGAAGTCACATCCAATAAGTTGCACAGTTTATTGCCTGGCATATTTCGCTGCATCTCGTCAGGTGCATACTTCAAAGTTATTTATCACATGAAGTGAATACATGAATAATACGTTGGCTAAACACTTAAAACACATAGTTGCAGATATCGTTCGAATGTGGAGGATCAATTATTCCCACAGTAATCGCAAATTCAACAAGAAATCTTTCTGCTTGCATAAAAGTTAAGAGGAACGAGTCAAAATAACAACTCAGTTGCCGGGAATTTAAATAGGATTAAACAGAATTCTTTCATAATGTTAATGGGAACGCTGCAGCAAAGTTGCATTTTCTGTTTTGAAAAAAAAAAAATGTCATCCGTCAAGTTGTTTGTTGATGTGTTGACGGTGTCCAAGTTTAACGTCAGAGTTAAAAATCTTCAGGCGTGCTTTGAGAGATCCAAGACCACACTTTCTGGTCGCTCGTCTGGGATGATTGACTCAGCATTTCTATTTGCGTCGCTAATGAAAATCTATGATCTCGCAAAAGCGAGGCTGTTATGTCACATAATTGTTACACTATTAAACAAATACAGAATAACAGAGTAAGGATTATAATATAGAATGAATCAACAACATTGAAATTATAAACGGCACCGACATCATAGTTACTCACTGAGTTGGAGTCTTCTGCTTCTCTGATAAACGCGGCCTTCATCTTCTTTTGTCCTCTCTTTGTCCTCCATTGGCACATAGGTCCTAAACCAACTCCCCCCAAGTCGGCGTAACCTTAGTTATACCATGCAGCTCCATCCATGTCCTCCCTATACTTTTTATTTCTGTCTTTACTTTTCTTCTCCTTGCGTTTTTAGGTCTTCGTTCCCCCCTCACCAGTTACCCCCAATGTGGATTCCAGGAAAAAGACTGTCTAGATATACCTATCTTAGCTTTTCTCAATGTATGTTATCAAACGTGGCATGTTTAAAGCTTGCTTTTGCAACAAACGTCTTGTGCATAGTGGGACATTGTAACAAAATATCCTTGTCGGTGAATTTCAGATCACGAAAATGTAGTAAACTAAATGGAGACAATCTAATACACGGATGTCACCTTATTGTTAAATGAGAAACAACTCGCACTAGAGCACTTTAAACGTTTGGTTGAAGGTTCTAACAAGAATCGCTTAATGTTTTAATGGGACACCTATAATGTTTGTTTACATCAATTTATTAATGCTATCGCTTCTCGACCTTTTAGCTAAGATCAAAGTATGGTATCTGCACTTGATCTTGCCAGGGTCACCAGCAGGAGGTAGTCATCCGAATGATACATAGGGACTTGTCCTGATTGGGTGGCTCTGCTACTTAGGGGAACAGAGAGTCCTTATTCTTTTTTTAAAATAAAAATTCCCGATTAAAGAATATTTATTTTACAAAATTAGAAATCACACCACATGAAAAGAAGCACACGTAATTAAACTGTCGTAAGGGGCATAACACTATTACAAATATTATTTCAAGGGACATTACTGAAAGCATCTTAAGTGTATTAAGTTATTCAAATAACTATAGTTTTTCTAATAATCTTTTAAAATTATTTATAACGTTTTCTAGAGACATTTAAGTCATAAATGACGGGATAAAACGTTTAAGTTGTCTTTAAAAATTTTATAGAAGTAATGGCTTTGTTTTATATAAATGTGAATGTATTATCGCATGTTTGTAATCCGTTATGCTACATTAAATATTTTTGTGCTTTCAATTGCACATGAGAGGTAATGGTAAGCTTGAATAAATTTTGTCAGGCCTGTCAAAGGCCAAACACCCTTAATATCACCTCTCGGACCCCTTGGTTAAAGTAGAAGTGCAGAATCTGCGCTTGATCTTCCCAGGGCCACATGCAGAGGCGGTCATCCGAAAGACACAATAACGTGGTGCCAAGCTGTAAGTCCCTCTTCCTTGTGCTTTGCCACGTATATATTATTGAACTTAACAGCAGGCTTTAGCTCACTATAACGGTGTGAAGATAACAGTCAATGAAAGCAACGGTGAACTTCAAAAGATGAAGCAAGCTCAGAGTTCACAAAGCGAATACTGCTTTAATACGGCAGTTGACATAGTTACAATAAACATCTTCTACTGTACTCCTAGAAGACCTGTTATTGCCAGGACGGCATCTAAGAAATATGTACACTAAGATGAATTACTCAAACCTGTTCTACATTCGCCACTGTTGTTACACTTTTATACCTCTCCTTCACGCCGTCTATCTTTCCTGTCATATTCATCCGATCCTGTCTAGGTTCTGCCCGTCGTTCTTGGATCCATGGCGTTACTAATCTTCGGCGATATCCTTCTAGCTGTTCTTAGCTTGATAGCCACTGCTGTATTGCCAACCATCCGATAGCCACACCAAATTGTTCGAAAATTCCAATGCACGACCTTTCCTCTTGATAATCGCATAACGTATGTTTTTGTTGTCAAGATTGCGTCAGTGTGACGTTTTTCGTTGTCAACTTGCGTCCCTTAGTTTTGTCTGCACTTTTGTCTTCTAGACTTCTTTACAACTTTTCTATGACGTAATCCGGGCACCTGCTCTATGGCACGTGGGACCCTAATGGGCGGTTATGACACCCTTGGGAACCACGAAACCTGCAAAAAAAAAAAAAAGACTCTTAATTTTCAGGACAGACAGTCGAGACGGGAACACAGAGCTGATTCACGACTCTGATGATCGAGTGAGATGGCAGAACATGGCCGCCCACGCTTATCGGCATAGCACATGATGGAACTTTCAGCACTTTTCATTGTTTCACGGCATTTTGATCTCTCTCTCTCTCTCTCTCTCTCTCTCTCTCTCTCTCTCTCTCTCTCTCTCTCTCTCTCTCTCTCTCTCATAATTAATGTGTGGTGTTTATTTTAATAAGTAATAGAAAGAGACAGCAGATTTCGACACGATTTTGACATGTTCCTTCTGTTTCGCTTCAGCAGCAGCATTCAAAGGCATGTAGCTGATGTGGCTCATAATTAAAGAAACACTATTAGCGTGGGTTGAAGCGAAACTGAAACAAAATGGAATTTGCCTTGGCTAGCAAACCCATTGCGTATAACGTCCGAATAATTTGGAAGGTGCCACTACATGCTTGGTCCAGACACTTTTTCTACGGCTCTAAGCTGAGGGATATGGCTGAACGCCTCCATGTCAATAACCCCCATTTATGAGGGCCTAGCCGTTACTCATCCTCTGCTGCATGGAGGTGAGATCCTGAGCCAGCAGCATCTGCAGCCTAACTTGTGCCTTACGTCTGTAAAGACGGCAAATGCCACTACTGTGTAGGCATTAATGGTGAAAAAGCGTCCCAGTCAGGAACTAAAGCTCTTTGAATGAGCATTATCAAAGGTGGAAAAACGTCCCATTGGCACAAATGGAATATTGCTTGGCTAGCAAATCCACTACGTGGAAGTCCGAAACGAAATCTTGCTGTGTGGATGTCGTCTGCATACTGGTCCCTCCTGGGCTTCGGAGGAGCAGCCTGTGATGAACCGGAGGCCCAATATACGGAAGTGAGGCTAAGCAGCCATGTGCAGGACGTGACGATTCCTTGAGTGAACCCAGTACCAGAGCAGTATGTGTCGGTTCTGCAATTATGGAAGCCTTCTTGGGTGGTGAACCCATTGTCTAACCCTGCCTTCCCTTGAGGGTTGACCGGGATGTCTTCGGCCGTTCTAATCTGACCAGCTGGGATGTAGATGACACCATAACAGTGAGAGCCCAATGTCAGTCTCAGAGTAAGAGTGAAATGTCACTTGAAACACCCGGGAAGGTTAATCCGTTCAACAAATGCCCAAATACCCAAAATAAGTAGGATGTGTCGGCCTAAAGGCGCAAGTAAAGTAGCTCTGCTGTAAACTTTCACAATGCAATATCGTCAGAGTGAAAGTAACATGTCCTTCGAAACACCCGGGAAAGTAAACCCGGTCAACAAATTTCCGCAAAAGTCTGATGTGTCGGCCAAAAGGCGCAAGTAAAGTAGCTCTGCTGTAAACAGGCACAACAAAATAACGTCAGAGTGAGAGTCTGGAAAAAAAGACAACTAGGGATTAATGCAGTTGCTTGCTTGCTTGTGTTCGTTGGCTTGAGCTCCAACGCGAAGTCCTGTATGTCGGATGAAGGCATCCTGTTGTCCAACATCAGTGTGATGTCATACAGGACCTGAGTTTTGCGTGAGTATCCGTTGTCCCATGTCTGGCTTATTGGTGTGCAGACTGGTGGTACCTCGCCGTACAGGCAGACACTCTCCGACTTCGGAGGAATCGGCGATCCTATTGACTTTAGCCGGGACCCCGAAGGGACCTGTTGCCCAGGACGCTCGACGTGGACGCGTCAATAGGTCTTGGCCAGTATATAACCCGGCCCTGGTGCCTTGGAAACACCTCTGCGTCCCATTAATGCAGTTGAAGAAGAGAGTGTAGTATCTGCACTTGATCTTGCCAGGGCCACTAGCAGAGGCAGTCATCCGAATGACACATAGGGACGTGGGGACCTGATGGAGGGGTTTTGCTACTTGAAGGTGCAGCGAGCCCTTATTTAAAAAAAAAAAAATAAAATTATCGATTAAGGAAAAGTTATTTAAAAATTTTTTTTTTTAAATACCCACCTCAATAGAAACACATGTAATTAAAATGGAGGTAAGGGACATAACATTCTAACATTTATTATTTAATGGGACGTTACTAAAAGAATCAAAAGTGTCTTATATAATTTAAATATCTTATTACTTATTATAATCTTTTATAAAAGATTTTATAAATTTAAATAGAGACATACAAAAGACATAAATGAGTTATAAATTTTACGTCGAGTTTTTAATATTGATAAAAGTCGTGGCTTTGTTTTATAAGGATGAGAATTTAATAATGCATTTTTATTATCTTCCTCCATGTTACATAAAATATTTTGTTCTTTTAATGATAGTCTTATCACGTCAATATGAAATTTTTGTCAGGCCTGTCAAAGGCTTATCACACTGAATATCACCTTTCGGTCCCCTTGGCTAAAGTAGAAGCGTAGAATCTGCGCTTGACCTTGCCAGGGCCGCATGCAGATGCGATCATCCAAATGACACAATGACATGGGACCTTAATGGGTGCCTACGACCCCTTTCAGAACCACGACCCCTGTAATACAAGATTCTTGAATTTCAGCACTTTTGATTGTTTTACGGCATTTTGATCTCTCTCTCTCTCTCTCTCTCTCTCTCTCTCTCTCTCTCTCTCTCTCTCTCTCTCTCTCTCTCTTCTCTCTCTCTCTCTCTTTTTCTCTCTCTCTCCCTCTCTCTCTCTCCCTCGCTCTCTCTCTCTCTCTTTCTCTCTCTCTCTCTCTCTATCACTCTCTCTCTTGTTCTCTGAGAAGACAAACCTACCTGTTTCAGTCTCATTGGTAAAATGGGACGCTTGTTGGATGATACTCTGAATTGTTTAAACTGGAAGAAATTTAGTTTTAGAGAAATTTTCTTTTTTTTAAATAAGGGCTCGCTGTTCCCTCAAGGGCCAGAGCCGCCCAATCAGGTCTCCATGTCCGAATGTGTCATTCGGATGACTGCCTCTGCAGGTGGCTCTGGCAAGATCAAGTGCAGATACTACACATTGATCTTAGCCAAAAATCCGAGAAAGGATAGCATTCATAAATTGATGTATAAATAGCAATAATAGGTGTCCAATCAAAACATTAAGTGATTTTTGTCAGGACCCACAGGCAAACGTTTTTAGTACTCTAGTGCGAGTTATTTCTCTTGTAAAATTGAGATAACACATCTGTATTTGATTGTCTCACTTTAATAAATTACATTTCTGTCCACTGAAATACATTGACAAGAATATTTCGTTAGATTGTTTCACTTTACATAAGAAGTCTTGTCTGTTGTTGTTGTTTTTTTTTTTTTAAACTAAGCTTTAATCATGGAAGCCTCGTTAGCAAAGTGTCTAAACGCCCACCTGTGGTCATGAGTTCGAACCTGCACCAGGGCGAATGTTTACTATTGACCTGATCTGTCTGGTCATCCCTGCCTAAAATGGATGTCCGGAAATAGCTTGGGAATTAAAGGTGGCAGGTGTGATACTGACCACATCACTCAAAGAGCGCCGATTGGTCGATTCAATATATGGGTATGGCGCCATACGCTCATTGCGTCTCAAGGCATGTAAAACTGTCACTCTATTATTATTATTATTATTATTATTATTATTATTATTATTATTATTATTATTATTATTATTATTATTATTATCAGGTCTTAGTCAGATATGACTGAGCTACCGTATAACAGTAGACGGTACTACCTGGTTTCTGTTAGCGCCGAACGTAGGGCGGAGCTTACCAAACCCGACACCCCACATTGTGCCAACGGATTCGGGCGGAAGAGCACAATTGGGAGGGTACAAGCCTTACCCTGGTGCGAGGAAATGCAAGCTAAAGACAAAATTGTCATGGCAGGGCAGACCAGGCCCTAAGCCTTGGTTGGCGACTGGTCTAGGATCGAAGCTCCGACAGGCGGACAGTTAGAGCATTGCTTTGCTGATCCGGCAGCTTCTGCAGCTTGTCTTGTTCCAGATGTAGGGGTGTTACCTTTCCTCTGGAGTGAACTAGGCAGGCCGAGAGAGGGATCATGCTGCATGGGCAACACATGATCTCTATATTTTAGCCCAGGCTTTGTGCTATGGAGAGGCAATAACTCCATCCCTGGCCTTCATCGACCTCACAAAGGCATTTGATTTGGTCAGTCGTGAGGGTCTGTTCAAGGCACTAAAGAAGATTGGCTGCCCACCAACTCTTCTGTCCATTGTGGAATCGTTCCACACAGGCATGAAGGGTATAATCAAGTTTGATGGTGCAACTTCTGAAGAATTTGAAATCAAGAGTGGAGTTAAGCAAGGTTGTGTACTAGCTCCCACCCTCTTTGGAATATACTTTTCACTTCTACTGAAATATGCATTTCGTGATCAGGATGGTGGTATATACATTCACTCACGCTCAGATGGCGGCCTCTACAATGCTCAGAGATTGAAGGCTAAGACCAAGATTAGGAGGGTACTGATCAGAGAGTTGCTTTTTGCAGATGATGCTGCAGTTACGACCCACTCTGAGGAAGAATTGCAATGTCCACTATCTGCATTCTCCAATGCTTGTTCTGAATTTGGTTTAACAATTAGCAAAAAGAAGACACAGATTATGTCACAAGGTGCACATGGGATACCATCAATCTTTATTGACGACGCCGAACTAGAGACCGTTTTACATATCTAGGATCAGTGGTAAATAGCAAATTATCCCTAGATCAGGAAATCAACATCCGGATTGGTAAGGCAGCAACAACAATGAACAGGTTAAGAAAAAGAGTCTGGGAGAACAGAAAGCTTACTGCCAAAACAAAAGTCCTTGTCTATCAAGCCTGTGTCCTTAGTACTCTTCTCTATGGCAGTGAAACCTGGACAACTTACTCACACCAAGAGAACAATTTAAACAGCTTTCATATGCGGTGTCTGCGAAGAATTCTTGGTATTAAGTGGCAAGACAAAATCACAAATACTGAAGTATTGGAAAGATCAGGTTGTGTGACAGTTTATTCCATGCTCAGTCTTCGTAGACTTAGATGGATAGGACATCTTAGGAGGATGGATGATGGTAGAATACCAAAGGATATCTTTTTTGGTGAATTACAGATGGGTAAGAGATCTCAGGGTCGGCCTCTACTACGATACAAAGATGTGTGTAAGCGGGACATGATTGATACAGGCATTGATAATGCACATTGGGAGCAAGTCGCCGCTGAACGTGTTGCATAGAGGGCAAATATCAGAAATGGAATAAAGTCAAAGGAGAAAATTATTGCAGAAAAGTCACACACCAAGCGTTTGAGACGTAAGATGGTGCATGATGGTGGAAATGACCACGTGTTCACATGCACCCACTGTGAACGGACATTTACAGCGCAAATTGGCCTTATCAGTCACACTCGCTACCGCCATAGTTAAAAGTTATTATGCCTTTTTAGAGCACAAACTATCGTCTGTCAAGACGGCAAGGTGCCAATGAATGAATTATTATTATTATTATTATTAGTTTCATTATACTATCACGTTATTTCCAGAGCAACATTGGCATGGTTAGGAACTTGATACCAGATCAATTAAACAAAACCACACACACACACAAACACTCACACACACACACACACACACACACACACACACACACTCACACACACACATAATTCTTGTGTTGTTATTATTTTAAAAAGTAATACAATGGAGCGAGCAGTTTTCCTCACGATTTTGACATGTTCTTTCTTTTTCGCAACAGCAGCAGCATTCAAAGACACGCAGATGATGTCGGGGTAACGGGGTAGGGGTATCCCCTATCAAAGGAGAAGTAATGTGCTTCCTTCCCTTCGCTAGCCTACGGGACACCCTTGGGCAAGTTGGAGTACCTGTTTAGCCTCCCGATCAGGGTTACGTGAAGCCATGGGTGCAGTTGGTGGATGAGGTTGAAGTGAATCCGACGGATATTATTTCGGAACAGTCATAACATCTGATGGGAGATGCCTTGAAGAGATTAGAACAACAATCGCCATGGCGTAAGCAGCCTTTTTCAAGATGAAAAACATACTAACCAATAAAAATAATGCAACGAGAAAAAGAGTGTTGAGGTGTTACATAGAACCTGTGCTTTTGTATGGATGTGAACCGTGGACAATGAGCAAACAGGCTGAAAATCATCTGAAGAATGTTGATATGTGGTTTCTGAGGAGAATGCAAAGAATACCATAGACAGACAGAAATACCGGTGACCAAATCCTACAAGAAACACATGACAACCGTAAACTGATTAGAGAAATTAAACGTTGACAGTCATAATTTTTTGGTCTCGTTATGAGAAGAAATAAATTGGAGAACTTGGTGACAACTGGCAAGATCGAGGGTAAGAGAACAAGTGGATGGCAGAGAAATAAATACCTGAATGTCTTGGCCACGTGGTATGGTCGAGACAAGAACACTGCGCTGATCCACGATTCTGGTGATCGAGTGACATGGCAAAACATGGCCGCCCACGCTTACCGGCATGGCACATGATGGTGATGAGCTGATGTTGCTCATTTTTACATAAACAATGTAATCAGCGTGGACAAACAATGACTGCGATAACAACAATGTTAACGATAACCGTGATAACATAGCGATGGTAACGATAACACCGATGTTAACTATAACTATAACAGGGATAACACCGATGGTAAGAACAACAACGAATGTAGCGATAAGATCGATGATGGCGATAACAACGACTGTAGCGATAATAACACAATGATAGCGACAACAGCGACTGTAGCGATAATAACATCATGGTAGCGACAACAGCGACTGTAGCGATAATAACATCATGGTAGCGACAACAGCGACTGTAGCGATAATAACATCATGGTAGCGACAACAGCGACTGTAGCGATAATAACATCATGGTAGCGACAACAGCGACTGTAGCGATAATAACATCATGGTAGCGACAACAGCGACTGTAGCGATAATAACATCATGGTAGCGACAACAGCGACTGTAGCGATAATAACATCATGGTAGCGACAACAGCGACTGTAGCGATAATAACATCATGGTAGCGACAACAGCGACTGTAGCGATAATAACATCATGGTAGCGACAACAGCGACTGTAGCGATAATAACATCATGGTAGCGACAACAGCGACTGTAGCGATAATAACATCATGGTAGCGACAACAGCGACTGTAGCGATAATAACATCATGGTAGCGACAACAGCGACTGTAGCGATAATAACACCATGATAGCGACAACAGTGACTGTAGCGATAATAACATCATGGTAGCGACAACAGCGACTGTAGCGATAATAACATCATGGTAGTGACAACAGCGACTGTAGCGATAATAACATCATGGTAGCGACAACAGCGACTGTAGCGATAATAACATCATGGTAGCGACAACAGCGACTGTAGCGATAATAACATCATGGTAGCGACAACAGCGACTGTAGCGATAATAACATCATGGTAGCGACAACAGCGACTGTAGCGATAATAACATCATGGTAGCGACAACAGCGACTGTAGCGATAATAACATCATGGTAGCGACAACAGCGACTGTAGCGATAAGACCGATGGTGGCGATAACATCGATGGTAACGACAACAGCGACAGTAGCGATAGGACCGATGGTGGCGAAAACAACGATAGTAAAGACAACAGCGACTGTAGCGATAAGACCGATGATGGCGATAACAACGACTGTAGAGATAATAACACCATGATAGCGACAACAGCGACTGTAGCGATAATAACATCATGGTAGCGACAACAGCGACTGTAGCGATAATAACATCATGGTAGCGACAACAGCGACTGTAGCGATAACAACATCATGGTAGCGACAACAGCGACTGTAGCGATAATAACATCATGGTAGCGACAACAGCGACTGTAGCGATAATAACATCATGGTAGCGACAACAGCGACTGTAGCGATAATAACATCATGGTAGCGACAACAGCGACTGTAGCGATAATAACATCATGGTAGCGACAACAGCGACTGTAGCGATAATAACATCATGGTAGAGACAACAGCGACTGTAGCGATAATAACATCATGGTAGCGACAACAACGACTGTAGCGATAATAACATCATGGTAGCGACAACAGCGACTGTAGCGATAAGACCGATGGTATCGATAACATCGATGGTAACGACAACAGCGACTGTAGCGATAGGACCGATGGTGGCGAAAACAACGATAGTAACGACAACAACGACTGTAGCGATAAGACCGATGGTGGCGATAACAACGACTGTAGAGATAATAACACCATGATAGCGACAACAGCGACTGTAGCGATAATAACATCATGGTAGCGACAACAGCGACTGTAGCGATAATAACATCATGGTAGCGACAACAGCGACTGTAGCGATAATAACATCATGGTAGCGACAACAGCGACTGTAGTGATAATAACATCATGGTAGCGACAACAACGACTGTAGCGATAATAACATCATGGTAGCGACAACAGCGACTGTAGCGATAATAACATCATGGTAGCGACAACAGCGACTGTAGCGATAATAACATCATGGTAGCGACAACAGCGACTGTAGCGATAATAACATCATGGTAGCGACAACAGCGACTGTAGCGATAATAACATCATGGTAGCGACAACAGCGACTGTAGCGATAAGACCGATGGTGGCGATAACATCGATGGTAACGATAACAACGAATGTAGTGATAAGACCGATGGTGGCGATAACAAAGACTGTAGCGATAATAACACCATGATAGCAACAACAGCGACTGTAGTGATAATAACATCATGGTAGCGACAACAGCTACTGTAGCGATAAGACCGATGGTAGCGATAACAAAGACTGTAGCGATAATAACACCATGATAGCGACAACAGCGACTGTAGCGATAATAACATCATGGTAGCGACAACAGCGACTGTAGCGATAACACCGATGGTGGCGATAACATCGATAGTAACGATAACAACGAATGTAGTGATAAGACCGATGGTGGCGATAACAAAGACTGTAGCGATAATAACACCATGATAGCAACAACAGCGACTGTAGTGATAATAACATCATGGTAGCGACAACAGCGACTGTAGCGACAAGACCGATGTTAGCGATAACAAAGACTGTAGCGATAATAACACCATGATAGCGTCAACAGCGACTGTAGCGATAATAACATCATGGTAGCGACAACAACGACTGTAGCGATAAGACCGATGATAACTACAACAACGACTGTAGCGATAATAAACCGATGGTAACGACAACAACGATGGTAACAACAACAGCGACTGTAGCACAACACCGAGTATTAACGATAACACCGAGGATTAACGATAACAGCGATGGTAACGATAACAGCGACAAGAACTGCTGCAGTGTAACAGCTAGTATTAATGATAACTGGTTCATGGGTCGTGTGACATTCTGTGAGTTATCGGTTCACGGTGTGCTAGACATGTAAATAAGTTAGTCAGTCATTGCTTTCCTTCTTGGCCTCGACCGGGGAAGGTCGGGGACAGTAGGTATTCACCGTATAAAGAAATCCTCTACATACTGTAGGGAACTTGAGACTATAACCAACAACTATCTGTCGGTTGAACTCCAGCTCATTGTACCACCTATTAAGTGGTTTCATGTTCATCATCATCACATGAATTGCCTATAAGCGTGGGCGTTTCACACTGCCCTGCTAGGTAGGTTAATCGGGTACTCCACCTTGCCCAAAGGTGACCCATAGGCTAGCGGGGAAAAAAGATGTATCTACCATCAAAATGTGCAAATATCGCACCCCTGATTTAAACAGGTGCAACATAATTATGTCAACAATAACAACAATAACAACAACAACAACAACAACAACATTAATAAATAAACCTAGAAGACGACCTAACCATGAATCAGTAACGATGTTACATCTCCTTTACAGGACGTTGCCATCAACCCCCGACTGATTTTCTATAAAAAATTTACGTTCAGTAGTTTGCCATTGGTTTGTGAAAGAAAAGTCAACATTGAAGTAAAACTTAATGCCAGTTTCGGAATTGAACGCCTTACATCGCCATCAGTGCAACGGAAGTTTAAGAGTGAGCGCACCGACTGCTTATGAATAAGTAGTGCATTAATGAGAAAATACAACTCTTAGAATGGTTCTATTCGTATGGTAAAACATAACATCATTGTACAATGTCCATCAAACAACACACAATTATAAACATTGTAGCTGCATGACAACAACATTAATCTGCAAAACCTATACATCAAATGAGATGTCTTGTCTTGCGTATCCTTGTCTATATTCTTCTCTTACGCTGTCGGTTATCTAGTCTTGTCTTGCATTGTTTTTTTTTTTCTCTCTCTCTCTAGCTTGTCTTGCATTGTCTTTTCTCTAGTCTTGTCTTTCATTGTCTTTTCTCTAGTCTTATGGTCTATTTTTTTTTTCGGTAGTCTTGTTTTATATAGGCAAGTCTCCCATTGTTATAGATCAGATATTTATCTTAGGACAAATAGCCGAGAAAAATTGGGAATATAAAAGAGATCTCCATAACATTTTTGTGGATTTTAAAAAGGCTTATGATAGTGTCCATAGGAATAGTCTATGGAATGCTATGCGGGAATTTGGAATACCTAGGAAGTTAATCAACATGACCAGACTATGCATGGAATATACTTATAATATAGTAACATATAAAGGCAGGAAATCAGGCCCTTTCCAAATAACATGTGGCTTAAAACAGGGTGATGCATTATCGCCGCTTATCTTAAATCTAGCTCTAGAGAAAGTTGTAAGGAGGGTAAAGGAGGAATGTGATATTGGAGGAACATCCAAGCTGCTTGGTTATGCAGATGATATAGATATTATAGGGGAAAATGAACAAAAGACACTGGAAATATTGACTCACTTAAAGGAAAGAGCCTAACAGATGGGGCTGGTTATCAACCAAGATAAGACAGAATATATGGTAATTTCAAGAGAAGGAATGGCTAAAAACTCTGGCCACATACAAATAGATAATATAACCATTAAAAGAACGGAAACATACAAATACCTGGGTACAGTCTTCAACTGCTCCAACATCATAAAGGAAGAAATACAAACTAGAATCAATTCTGGAAATAAGATATACTATGCACTACAACATCTAGTAAAATCAATTGCGCTATCTCGTAACACCAAGATCACAATATACAAAACACTGACCAGACCAGTTGTGCTGTATGGCTCTGAAACTTGGAGTACAACGAAAGGAGACGAAGCCTTGTTACAAACCTTTGAGAACAAAGTTTTAAGACGCATCTTTGGACCCATTAGGGATACACAAAGTGGAGGGTGGAAAAGAAGAAGTACAAAGACATTTATGATCTGTTTAAGCCCCGCTAATAACTGGTATCATGAAGGCTAATTGATATGGAAACAAAACAAACAGAAATAAATGACCGCTAGACCCCGAGGTAGACCAAGAAGACGGTGGAGAGATAATATATATACAGACCTACAAGCACTTGGAATCAACGACTGGCAAGAGAAGGTCAACCAGAGAGACGAATGGAGACGGATTGTATCTGCAGCAAAGAACCTCAATAGCTCGGAACGCTGAAGAAGAGAAGAAGAAGAAGAAGAAGAAGAAGAAGAGAAGAAGAAGATGAAGAAGAAGAAGAAGAAGAAGAAGAAGAAGAAGAAGAAGAAGAAGAAGAAGAAGAAGAAGAAGAAGAAGAAGAAGAAGAAGAAGAAGAAGAAGAAGAAGAAGAAGAAGAAGAAGAGAAGAAGAAGAAGAAGAAGAAGAAGAAGAAGAAGAAGAAGAAGAAGAAGAAGAAGAAGAAGAAGAAGAAGAAGAAGAAGAAGAAGAAGAAGAAGAAGAAGAAGAAGAAGAAGAAGAAGAAGAAGAAGAAGAAGAAGAAGAAGAAGAAGAAGAAGAAGAAGAAGAAGAAGAAGAAGAAGAAGAAGAAGAAGAAGAAGAAGAAGAAGAAGAAGAAGAAGAAGAGAAGAAGAAGAAGAAGAAGAAGAAGAAGAAGAAGAAGAAGAGAAGAAGAAGAAGAAGAGAGAAGAGAGAAGAAGAAGAAGAAGAAGAAGAAGAGAAGAAGAAGAAGAAGAAGAAAGAAGAAGAAGAAGAAGAAGAAGAAGAAGAAGAAGAAGAAGAAGAAGAAGAAGAAGAAGAGAAGAAGAAGAAGAAGAAGAAGAAGAAGAAGAAGAAGAAGAAGAAGAAGAAGAAGAGAAGAAGAAGAAGAAGAAGAGAAGAAGAAGAAGAAGAAGAAGAAGAAGAAGAAGAAGAAGAAGAAGAAGAAGAAGAAGAAGAAGAAGAAGAAGAAGAGAAGAAGAAGAAGAAGAAGAAGAAGAAGAAGAAGAAGAAGAAGAAGAAGAAGAAGAAGAAGAAGAAGAAGAAGAAGAAGAAGAAGAAGAGAAAAGAAGAAGAAGAAGAAGAAGAAGAAGAAGAAGAAGAAGAAGAAGAAGAAGAAGAAGAAGAAGAAGAAGAAGAAGAAGAAGAAGAAGAAGAAGAAGAAGAAGAAGAAGAAGAAGAAGAAGAAGAAGAAGAAGAAGAAGAAGAAGAAGAAAGAAGAAGAAGAAGAAGAAGAAGAAGAAGAAGAAGAAGAAGAAGAAGTCTTCCATTGTTGTTTCTCTAGTTTTGTTTTCGATGCTTTTGTCTTGCAATGTCTTTTCTTTACTCTTGTTGTTTCTCTAGTTTTCGCGAGTCTTGTCTTGCATTGTCTTTTCTCTATTCTTGTCTTTCATAGTCTTTTCCCTACGCTTGTCTTATATTGTTTTGTTTCTTCTATAGTCTTGTCTTCCATTGCCTTCTCTCTAGTCTTGTCTTTAAGCTATTGAAGATTAAATGGCAAGACAAGATCCCAGACACTGAAGTTCTAGAAAGAGCGTTCATGCCCAATTTTACACTATGCTAATGAAGAATCAGATTCGCTGGGCTGGTCACTTAACTCGCATGCCAGATCACAGGCTCCCAAACGAATTTTTTACGGTGAACTGCGTTGTGGTAAACGTTCACAACGCGGCCAGAGGAAACGTTTTAAAGACACTTTCGCTGAAATCTTTTAGAATTGACCTGGGAGACTGCTGTCAAAGACCGAAATTCGTGGCGTACATCATTACGCAAGAGTGCGGACACCTGTGAAGCAGCCAGGATTGCAAGATCTGTGAAGAAGAGGATGGACAGAAAAACCACTGCAGGAGATTCTCCTGGTGGACCGTCAAGCATTCTTTGGCCACATTGTCAAAGAACATTTCGAGCCAAAATAGGTCTTATCAGCCATCTTAGAACTCACAGCTCCATACTTTCAACCCCACTGGTTGAAACGAATGATCATCATCATTCTTGATGGTCAAACAACACATGCCCGCGACGCATCTTTCAAATGTCTGACCTATCAGATGTCGATGGTACATGACATGCTTACCGTGTTTGTAACGGGTAACGGGGAATCAGGCTTCGATTCCGGAGAGGGAGCATGAGAAACGGCTACCATATCCAAGGAAGGCAGCAGGCGCACAAATTACTCACTCCCGGCACGGTGACGAAAAATAACAATACGGGACTCTATCGAGACTCCGTAATTGGAATGAGTACACTTCAGACCCTTTAACGAGAATCTATTGGAGAGTAAGTCTGGTGCCAGCAGCCGCGGCAATTTCAGCTCCAATAGTGTATATTAAAATTGTTGAAATCAAAAAACTGTTCGTTGGATCTGGAGTGTTCAAAGCAGGCTTCGGCTGCCTGAATAATGATGCTGGATTAATGGAATAGGACCTCGGTTCTATTTTGTTGGTTTTTTGAACTAGAGGTAATGATCAACAGTGACAAACGGGGGCATTGATATTGCGGTATTAGAGGTGAAATTCTTGGATCGCCGCAAAAAGCGAAAGCATTTGGGAAAAATATAGTTTTCATTAAACAAAAACGAAAGTCAAAGAGTCGTATGGACGATCAGACACCGTCGTAGTTTGGACCCATAACCGATGCCGACTAGCAACCTCAGTGGGGTTGAAGCGAAACTGAAACAAAATGGAATATATCTTGTAACTAAATCCATTGCGTATAAAGTCCGAGTAATTTGCAAGGAGTCACTACATGCTTGGTCCAGACATATTTTTCTACGGCTCTAAGCTGAGGGATATGGCTGAACGCTTCTAAGTCAATATCCCCCAGGTTGTGAGGGCCAGGTCGTTACTCATCCTCTGCTGCATGGAGGTGAGATGCTGAGCCAGCAGCATCTGCAGCCTACCTTGTGCCTTATGTCTGTAAAGACGGCAAGTGCCACTACTGTGTGGGCATTAATGATGAAAAAAAAAGCGTCCCTGTCAGTATATGAAGCTCGTTGAGTAAGCGTTATCAAAGATGGAAAAGCGTCCCATTGGCACGAAATGGAGTATTGCTTGGCAAGCAAATAATTTACGTAGAATTCTGAAGCGAAAGCTCTCTGTGTGGATGTTGTCTGCATATTGGTCCCTCCTGGTTTTCGGAGGAGCAGCCTGTGGTGAACGGAGGACTCAATATAAGGAAGTGAGGCTAAGCAACCATGTGCAGGACGTGACGATTCCTAGGGTGAGCCCAGTACCAGAGCGCTATGTATCGACTCTGCAATTATGGAAGCCTCTTTGGATGGCGGGGAATGCCCATCGTCTGTCCCTGCTTTTCCTTAAGGGCCCACTGGATGTCTCCGGTTGTTCTAGGTGGGCCAGCTGGAATAGGGATAACACCGCAACTATAAGAATCGAGAAAGCGACCCAGACGCACGAATCGGAATACAGGTGGCTAGCAAACCCATTTCGTGGAAATTCCGAAGCGAAAGATCGCTGGGTGGATGTCATCTGCAGTCTGACCTCTCCTGGTTTGCATGGAGAGCGGCCTTTGGCAAATGAAATGCCTAATAATACGGAAGTGAGGGCTAAGCAGCCAGGTATAGGCCGTGAGGATTCCTTGGGTGATCCCATTACCAGTGCGCTATGTGTGCAACAACGAATGTAAGCGATAAGACCGATGGTTGCGAGAACAACGACTGTGGCGATAATAACACCATGATAGCGACAACAGCGACTGTAGCGATAATAACACGGTGATAGCGACAACAGCGACTGTAGCAACAAAACCGATGTTAGCCACAGACAACGATAGTAACTACAATAACGACTGTAGCGATAACACCAAATATTAAAGATAACAGCGATGATAACGATAACAGCGATAAGAACTGCTGTAGTGTAACAGCGAGTATTAATGATATCTGGGTCAGGGGGTCATGTGATATTCTGTGTGTTATCGATTCAAAGTTTGCTAGACATATTATAAATAAGTTCGTCAGTCATTGTTTCCCTTCTTGGCCTCGAACATACAGGTCGGGGTTAGTAGTATTCACCCTTCACAGATATCCTCTGCCTAGTGTAGCCACCTTGAGACTACAACCAACAACTACCTGTCGGTTGTACTCCAGCTCAGTATACCACCTATTAAGTGGTTTCTTGTTCATCATCATCACATGAATTGCCTATAAGCTTGGACGCTTCTCACGATACCCTGCTAGGTAGGCTCATCGGGCAATCCACCTTGCCCAAAGGTGACCCATAGGCTAGCGGGTAACATGAGGTACTTGTACTTCAAAATGTGCAGATATCGCAACTCTGGTTTGAATAGGCGCAGCGAAATTATGTCAAACGCAACAACACCAACAACAACAACAACAACAACAACAACAACAACAACAACAACAACAACAACAACAACAACAATAATAATAACAATAACAACATGGAGGTACAAAGAAGATTACCTAACCATGAATCAGTAACAATATTACATGTTATTTACAGGACGTTGCCATCAACCCCCGGTTGATTGTCTATACAATTTTACGTTCAGTGGTTTGCTATTACTTTCTGAAAGAAAGGTCAATGTTGAAGTGCAACTTAATGCCAGTATGGGATTGAACGCCTTACCTCGCCATCAGTGCACCGGAAGTTGCACACGTCCGAGGTGTAACACGTGCTCTCACAAGGCCGCAACCACGTCTTCCTTGTCATGCATCAATACTCAACCAAGTTTTGCAGAGCCAGCCAATCTGTCCGCCTGTTCATTCCCCAGCACACCGGCATACCCCGGAGAAAAGATCCAGGCGATGCTTGTCACCCCGTGACATCCCGAAGCGAAGCAAGCCACTCTGCCCGAAGCATGCCTGTCCTCATCTTCCTCAGCATGTTTTCTGAGTCAGTTACAATCACGATGTGTGTGTGTGTGTGTGTGTGTGTGTGTGTGTGTGTGTGTGTTGTTTGTGTGTGTGTGTGTGTGTGTGTGTGTGTGTGTGTGTGTGTGTGTGTGTGTGTGTGTGTGTGTGTGTGTGTGTGTGTGTGTGTGTGTGTGTGTGTGTGTGTGTGTGTGTGGGTGTGTGTGTGTGTGTGTGTGTGTGTGTGTGTGTGTGTGTGTGTGTGTGTGTGTGTGTGTGTGTTGTGTGTGTGTGTGTGTGTGTGTGTGTGTGTGTGTGTGTGAGTGTGTGTGGTGTGTGTGTGTGTGTGTGTGTGTGTGTGTGTGTGTGTGTGTGTGTGTGTGTGTGTGTGTCGTATTCTCGATCCATCGGAAAGCTGCAGTGGCTGAGTATGAATATGTAGTGCATTAATGAGAAAACACAACTCTTAGAAATGCTTTATTCATATGGTAAAAACATAACAACATTATGGAATGGCCATCAAACTTCACACAAGTATAAAACATTGAAGCTATATGAACACAACTTTAATCTGCAAAATATATACATCAAATTAGATGTCTTGTCTTACGTATCCGTGTCTATATTCTTCTCTTGTGTTGTCCTTTTCTCTAGTCTTGTTTTCGCAAGTCTTGTCTTGCATTGTCTTTCCTCTAGTCTAGTCTAGCAGTGTCTTTTCTCTAGTTGTGATCTTTTCTCAAGTTTTAACATTCATTGTTTTTTTTTCTCTAGTCTTGTCTTATATAGCCATCTCTTCCACCGTCTTTTCTTTAGTCTTGTCTTCCATTGTATTTTCTGTAGTCTTGTCTTGCCATGTCTTCACTGATCCATTCGCCAGCCATGTAGCTAACTACGACGTTTTCCTCAGATCTTTAAATAAAAGTAAAAATCCTCGATCAGATTTTAGGCTGAGCTCCAGCCATGTAAAAAAAAAAAAAATGCTCCGTATCGATGGAGATTCAAACACATGTACACCAGGTATACCAACATTTAGATTATAAATAACATCGACATCATAGTTACTCGCTGAGTTGGAATCGTATGCTTCTCTTATTGTGTTTAAACCCGGCCTTCATATTCTTTTGTCCTCTCTTTGTCCTCAGTTGGGACATGGTCCTAAACCAACTCGCCCCAAGCCGTCCTATCCTTAGTTATACCATGCAGCTTCATCCATGGCCCCCGTATACTATTTATTTCTGTCTTTACTTGTCTTCTCCTTGCGATTTTACGTCTTCCTCGTGCACTAGAGCACCAGAAAAGTTTGCTTGTAGGTTCTGACAAACATCACTTAATGTTTTAATGGGACACCTATAAATTTTGTTTACATCAATTTATGAATGCTATCCTTTCTCGGCCTTTTGGCTAAGATCAAAGTGTAGTATCTGCACTTGATCTTGCCAGGGCCACCAGCAGAGGCGGTTATCCGAATGACACATAGGGACACGGGGACCTGGTTCTTGGGGGACAGAGACTAAAGAAATTTTATTTTAAACAATTAAAAGAAAAAGAGAGAACCACATAAAAGGATACACGTGTGATCAAAATAGCGGAAGGGACATAACAGTATTACAGTTATTATTTTATGGGGCACAACTCAAAGCAGCATACATGTGTTATGTTATTTAAACAATTGTAGTATTCTTGCCAAGAGATCAACAGATAGCTGAAAGATGCTGCTGTTGACAGCGATGTCCTGTAAGGGATATGCGAATTTTAAAAAAAAAAAAGTATTCATAATAATTTATATAAGACATTTACATATATTATTTACAGAGATTCATTTTATAAATGAAACAATAAGAAATTTAAGTCACTATTAAAGTGTTTGGAAAAATAATGGCTTTATTTTATATGAATGAGAATTTGGTAATGAATTGTTCTATTTTACCTCGATATTTCATTAAATGTGTTGTGCTTTCAATGGCAGTTTCTCTAGTAAAAAATATAATCAAATTTTTGACAGGCCTGTAAACGGCCAAACATCCTTAAAATCGCACCTAAGCTTAGATGGAATTGTAGAATCTGCGCTTGATGTTGCAATGGCTGGATGTAGAGGCGGTCACACGAATGACACGATGTGGGTCTTTGATAATCGGTTCTTACCCTGTAGGGAACCGCGAGCTCCTTAAAATACAAAAAGTCCTTAATATTCAGCACTTTTTGGTTGTTTCAAGGCATTTTGATCTCTCTCTCTCTCTCTCTCTCTCTCTCTCTCTCTCTCTCTCTCTCTCTCTCTCTCTCTCTCTCTCTCTCTCTCTCTCTCTCTCTCTCCTCTCTTTCCCTCTCTCCCTTTATCTCCCTCATTCTATCTCACTCCCCTCTCTCTCCACTCTCTCTCTCCTTCTCTATCCTTATCTCTCCCTCCATCTCCCCTCTCTCTGTCACTCTTTCTCCTCCTCCCCTCCCCCTCTCTCTCCCTCCCCCTTTATCTATGTCTCTCTCTCTTAGAAGACACACCTACCCATTTCAATCTAATTGGTAAGATTTGACGCTTGTCACTTTTATGTATGGCCAATGAGTGATACTGTGAATTGTTTAAACTGGAAGAAATCTAGTTTTAGAGAAATTGTTTATGTTTGTAATAAGGGCTCTCTGTTCCCCCAAGGGCCAGAGCCAGGTCATCAGGTCTCTACGTCCCTGTGTGTCATTCGGACGACTGCCTCTGCTGGTGGCCCTGGCAAGATCAAGTGCTGATACTACACTTTGATCTTAGCCACAAAACCACGAAAGGATTGCATTTATAAATTGATGTTGATAGAAATAATAAGTGTCCCATTCAAACATTACATGATTCTTATCAGAACCCACAGGCAATCGTTTCTAGTGCGAGTTATTTCTCTTTTAAAATTGAAATATCATTTCTGCATTTGATTGACTCACTTTAAAAAATTACATTTTCGTCCATTGAAATACACTGACAAGAATATTTCGTTAGACTGTTTCACTTTGCCGGTCTCCCTGGCCGAGGTGTTAGCAGCTTTCTCCGTAACCCCGAATACTCTCGTGGCTGACGTGAGCGCACGAGAATTGGAAGCGGTTCGAGTCGCTCCAGTGACTTATGAGAGTATGGAGCCGGTCGCTCAGAAAGCAATGGCAAACTACTGAGCGTAATCTTGCCAAGAAATCGACACTCAGCTGAAAGATGCTGATGTTGACAGCGATGTCCTGTAAAGGATATGCAACACATTTTATTTCACTTGTCACAAGAAGTTTTTTTTTTGTTTTTTGTTTTTTTGGTGCTTATAAAGTAAGCTTTAAACACGGAAGCCGCGGTCGCGTAGTGTCTTAACGCCGACCGTTGGTCATGAGTTCGAATCTGCACCGGGGCGAATGTTTACAATTGACCTGAGCTGCCAGGTCATCCCTGCCTAAAATGGATATCAGGAAATGGAGCTCAAAGAGCTCCGATTCAATCAATCAATCAATCAATCAGGTGTCGTCTTGGCAAGGAAGGTTGGCTGCAATGGATCTCCACCACTGCCTGTCTCTTGCCTTGACTGTACATTCTGTTAGGCTGATGTTCGTCGATCTCTTAATGTTATCCTCCCACTTGTATCGTGGCCTACCTCTTGCTCGCTTGCCCTCAACCTTGCCTTCCAGTATGGTATTTATAAGAGTATCATGTCTTTTAACGTGGCCAAAATATTTCACTTGTCTCCTCTTTATTTCTTTCATCAACTCTCTCTTCATTCTCAGTTTTTCTAGGACCTCTGCATTTGATTGATTTTGTTTCCATGAAATACGACCTATTTGTCTGTATATCCACATCTCCGGGGTTTCTATGAAACTTTCTAGTTGCTTGTTCAATGTCCAGGCTTCCGAGCCATATAGTAGCGTTGAATATACGTAGCATTTGACAATTCTCATTTTTAATGCGTTATTAATCTCTCTAGATGTTAATACTGATTTCATGCTGTTGAAAGCATATTTGGCCATTCCTATTCTCTTTGTGATTTCCATTTCACTTTTGCCATCATCTGTTATTATATGTCCAAGATAAGAGAAACTTGTTACTTGTTCTAGTAGCTGCCTGTTTACTGTGATGTTCATTGATGACCTTTCCTTTTCACTACTAATTATCATAGTTTTTGTTTTTTGGATGTTAATATCTAAGCCACATTCTGCACTGTGCCTGTTTGCTTCTTGCAACTCTTGCTCACCTTCTGCTATTAACACGGTATCGTCAGCATATCTAAGATTGTTTATGATTCTTCCATTGATGCTGAGTCAAGGCATTTCAGCTTGTTTAAAAATTCTTTCTGTGTATAGGTTGAAGAGGCTTGGGGACAGTACACATCCCTGCCGTACTTCTCTTTTTATCTCTATAGGTGACCAATAGTTATTACCGCATCTAATAGACGCCACTTGTTCCTAGTACAAGTTACTAATAATTCTGATATCCTTTCTGTCTACTCCTATATCTTGAAGGCACGTAATTAGTCGTTCATGTTGTACTCTATCAAAAGCTTTCTTGTAGTCTATAAAACAAACATATATACTTTTTTGAACTTCTATATATTTTTCAATTAACATCCTCAAATAGATAATTGCTTCTCTAGTGCCGCTGTTTTTGCGGAACCCAAATTGTTCTTCAGCTACTTCCTCAAATATTTTATGTTGAATTCTTTCTTGTATGACCTTGAGTATGATCTTAGTTATATGGCTCATTAAGCTAATACAGTGGTTCTCAACCGGTGGGGAATCCACCCCCCCCCCCGGGGGGAATTTTAGTGTTTTAAGGAGGGGGGGGGAATTAAGATTATTTCAAGATCGCGTTAATACAAGAACCGATTACTTGATATTGTTTTTCCCTTCATACTTTACGGTTCTGTACGTCTCACCCTTCTAAAATTCATTTTATAAAGTAAGTAGACCCACAAATCATGCTTTATGTGGACGTCTAGACTTGTTTTAGTATTTGCTATTAAATTTAGCATCCATTATTACGTATACTGTATAGGGGTGGGGTGCGATATTTAGTTAGGAAATACGAAAGGGGGGAATGACTTTCTGAAAATATGGTGAAGGGGGGCACGGGCCAAAAAAGATTGAGAACCACTGAGCTAATAGTTCTGTAATCCTCACAATCAACAGCTCTTGGCTTCTTCGGTAGTGTGATGAAAATGGATGTTTTCAAGTCCTTGGGGATGTACCCAGTATTATATATATCATTACACAATTCTGTGAATATTTCAATGCCAAAGCTGGATAAGGATTTTATCATCTCTGTTGTTATCTTGTCAGAACCTGCAGCCTGTCATTCTTTCATCTTTTTAATAGCCTTTTCTACTTCAGCGGTTAATATTTTTTGTCCATGTTGAGTATTATATAATGTAGGTCTATTGACCCTGTTGTCCCAGAATAAATCTTCTGTGTACTCTGTCCATCTTTTTATTATGTCAGTGTTATTAATGATAATTTCTCCATTTTTTCATCTGATGCAACCGTTTCCTGTTATATTACTTTTCTTCTTTGTAAATCTTTTTGTATGTTCATGTAATTCTTTCATATTGTGTTTTATTTCCAGATCCTCCATTTCTTTGCAATGTTTCTGCAGCCACTCTTCTTTGGCAACTCTGCACATGTGACGTATTTCTCTATCTATTACTATATACTCTGGAGTGTTCTTTGCTTTCTTTCTTTGAAACATTTGAGCCGATTGGTCGATTCACAATATTGGTCTGGCGCCATACGGCCATTGTGTCTCAAGGCGTGCAAAACTGTCATTATTTTATTATTATTATTATTATTATTATTATTATTATTATTATTATTATTATTATTATTATTATTATTGCCGGCTTCCTGGCCTAGAGGTTAGCGACTTTTCTCCGTAATCTCGTATACTCTCGACGGTGAGAATTAGCAGTGGTTCGAATCGCGTCTGTAACTTACGGGGTATGTGAGCAGGCCGCTCAGAAAGCAATGGAAACTACTGAGCGTAATCTTGCCAAGAAATCAACAATTAGCTGAAATATGCTGATGTTGACAGCGATGTCCTGTAACGGATATGCAAAACATTAATTTAAATTATTATTATTATTATTATTATTATTATTATTATTATGATTATTATTATTATTATTATTATTATTATTATGACATTTCCGTGATCAACATTGGTATGGTTTGAAAGAGAAAAAAGACTGGATTTCATTTTCCGAGAAGAAGTCAGTAAGTAAGTCACAAATGGCTGTAGAAAAATAACTAAATAAGAAAACAACGTGAAACAAGTTTTTTTTAATACATAAATTGTCCCTTTATTTATCAACATAATTTCCCCCAACATTGATGCGTTTATCCTACCGTTTTATCAGTCCTCCCAAACCGGCAACATAGAACTGCGTGTCTGTTTTCTAAACCACGTTTTCACTTCACTTTCAATTTCGGCGTCATTCGCGAAATGTCTCCCGCCAAGGTGGATTTTCAGTGGACATAAAAGGTGGAAATCGCTAGGGGCTATGTCGGGGCTGTAAGATAGATGTTCCAGAACTTCCCACCTTAGTTTGTTAATTAATTCCAGAGTTATTCCCGGGCAGAGGAGGCTCGTCAGCCTTGGTTGGTATCTCTTCTAAGAGAAGGAACTCTAAATCACAAACCTCCGCTGCCTTGCGGGTATACCCATATGGGAAAGGCTACGGGAGTAACCCTGAGGACAAATCCGGAGATGGAGTCCCTAAGGCAGTTCCATGTTGTAAACAACATAGTTCTGGCAACTCCTGCGACGGCACCGATGCCAAGTTGCATTGGCTACTGCCTTTCCCTTGGTCAACATCGGCGACGTGGAGAGGGGGAACCTGCTACTGGGCAACAGCTGGTTCTCCGATTTCCATTGCCCAGGCTTGTGCCCTGAAGAAGTCACTTCAGCACCGTGTAAAGCGGTGACACAACACGGGAAGCAGCATTTGCCGGTTATAAGTCTTAATGCTCGATTGGCGTAGAGCAAGGCGCCAGGGGCTACTTCCGACGGTGGGAGAGATCATCGTATCTCACTAGACGGCTACCGCCCGCCTAAGCTGGGCAGCCCCCAGTCAATAAGATGTCGTCTCGCCACGGTTCATCTGCTTCTGAGGGTGTGTGGAGCTTAGGAGAAAATCTTGACACATGGACCGCAACAAGAAAAAAAAAAACAAACAACCGGCCCTAAGGATGGGAACATCCAACGTAAGAACCATGACTCCTGGCATCTCAGACGATCTAAATGAGATTGTGGATGCCCGCAAAACTGCAGTGATAAACAACGAACTACTAAGACTGGGGATAGACATTGTCGCCCTGCAAGAGACCAGTCTCCAAGAATCTGGAAGCATCAAGGAGAGGGACTTCACTTTCTACTGACATGGCAAGCTGTGCGGAGAGACCAGGGAGCATGGAGTTGGCTTCGCTATCAGAAACAAGCTGCTTAATTCCACCATACCACCAAGTGATGGCACTGAAAGAATACTGAAGCTCCAACTCCAGACAGAGGCAGGTCCAGTTAGTATTATAAGCGTTTACGCCCCAACACTAACTGCAGCATCAGAATCTAAAGACAAGTTCTATGACGACCTTAGCAAAGAAGTCAGTGAAACACCAGAGAAACAACATCTTTTTATCCTGGGGGATTTCAATGCCAGGGTTGGCTCCGACCACAAATCTTGGCCTTCATGTCTAGGAAAGTTTGGCGTTGGGAAGATCAATGACAATGGACAACGGCTCTTGGAATTCTGCAGCCACCATAATCTGTGCGTGTCCAACACCTTCTTTGACACGAAACCTCAACACAAAGTGTCATGGCGGCACCCCAGATCAAAGAACTGGCACCAACTCGACCTGGTGCTCACTAAACGCAGCAACCTCTGCAATGTACGGCTGACTCGCAGCTATCATAGTGCTGACTGCGACACCGACCATTCACTCGTCTCCAACAAGGTGAAGATAAAGCCCAAGAGAATCTACAGAAGCCGAACAGACGGAAGACCACGCATTGACACCAGAGGCACCCAAAATAAAGAGAAGGTCAACAAATTCATGCAGGCTCTAGCGGATTCTCTGCCTGGCCCCACAAACGGAAATTCCACCGAGAGATGGAGTCATTTTCGCGACACCATCTTCAATACAGCACTATCAACATTTGGCAAGAAGCAAACTAAGTCAACCGACTGGTTTGAAGCACATTCTGAAGAGATGCTCCCAGTCCTGGAGATAAAGAGATATGCATTCTCAATGTATAAAACATCACCTTCAGAGAAAACATTGCAGGCATTGCGAACGGCCAGAAATAGAGTACAACAGATGGCAAGAAGATGTGCGAACAGGTACTGGCTACAGCTCTCTGCTCAAATTCAAACTTGTGCAGACACTGGAAATATAAGAGGAATGTACGAGGGCATCAAGCAAGCTGTCGGTTCATCAAAAAATAAGATGACACTTTTACGATCAACTGAGGGGGTAATCATAAAAGATCGAGCGAAACAAAGGGATCGCTGTGTAGAACACTACTCCAAGCTATAGTCACTGGATAACACTGTCAGCGAAGAAGCTCTGGAAGCCATCGATCAACAGTCTGCCATGCATGCCCTGGATAACGAACCTTGCCTCACAGAAATCAGCGTAGTACTAGACTCTCTCAAATCCGGCAAGGCACCCTGAAAAGATAGTATTCCACCTGAAATTTTAAAATGTAGCAAAGAAACAATCATCCCAGAACTGTATGCAATATTTCAGCTCTGCTGGAGAGAAAAATCAATACCACAAGATATGAAAGACGCAAACATTGTTACCCTTTATAAAAACAAAGGCGACAGAAGCGACTGCAACAACTATCGCGGCATTTCCCTACTCAGCATTACAGGCAAGATTTTTGCCAGAGTAATCCTTAAAAGATTACACATTCTTGCTGAAAGAATCTACCCCGAATCGCAGTGCGGATTTAGACCCAACAGGTCCACCATCGATATGATTTTCTCACTCCGGCAGCTCCAAGAGAAGTGCAGAGAACAGAGGAAGCCATTATATATTGCCTTCATCGACCTCACAAAGGCATTTGACCTCGTGAGCAGAAGCGGCCTTTTTAAGGTCCTTGAAAAGGTTGGATGTCCACCCACCCTTCTTAGTCTCGTGAAATCATTCCACGAAAACATGCAGGGGACCATTTTATTTGACGGCTCAACATCCCAGTCATTCAGCATCAGCAGCGGAGTAAAGCAGGGCTGCGTGCTTGCTCCTACACTCTTTGGTATCTTCTTCGCTGTTCTCTTAAGGCAGGCATTTGGGACTGCCACTGAAGGCATATACCTCCACACAAGATCTGATGGCAAACTTTTTAACCCATCAATACTCAAGGCAAAGACCAAAATAAGATCAAGATGTGTAAGAGAATTACTTTTTGCAGATGATGCAGCACTGACTACTCATACATCAGAAGATCTCCAAAGGCTCATAGATCGTTTTGCAGCCGCCTGCAAAGACTTTGGGCTCACCATTAGCCTAAATAAAACACAGGTGATGGAACAAGACGCTGGTGCGCCCCGTCAATCAAAATTGCTAATTACGAATTGAAGGTCGTCCACGATTTTGTGTACTTGGGGTCGACAATATCAGATAATCTTTCATTAGAGACAGAAATCGACAGACGCATTGGAAAGGCAGCCAAAACATTTTCCAGGCTAGCTAAAAGAGTTTGGGAGAATAATAGACTAACAGAGCGTACAAAAGCTCAAGTATATAAAGCTTGTGTTGTTAGCACACTACTCTATGGGTCTGAATCCTGGACCTTGTACTCAAGATAGGAAAGGAAGTTGAATTCCTTCCACATGAGATGTCTGAGACGTATCCTGGGCATAACATGGAAAGACCACATAACAAACAAACAGGTGCTTGAACGAGCAGATATTACCACAGTGCACACCCTCCTCAAGCAGAGACGCCTCCGGTGGCTGGGCCACGTATCTCGAATGGAGGATGAACGCATTCCCAAAGATCTCCTTTACGGAGAACTAGCCACAGGAAAGAGGCCAACCGGAAGACCCCAAATGCGATATAGGGATGTGTGTAAACAAGATATGAAAACCATTGGAATAGATCCAGACACGTGGGAGAGAGTTGCAACAGACAGATTCTCCTGGAGAAGAGATGTACGAAACGGACTGGTGCTCTTTGAGCGCAATCTGATCCAACAAACTGAGGATAGGCGGCACAGGCTCAAAGCGCAGTCACTTACTGCGGGACTTGCCTCGTCTTACAGATGCGGAAACTGTGACAGGGATTGTCACTCTCGCATTGGACTATACAGTCACCAGCGGTGCTGCCAGGCACCTCCCAAGCGGCACAACTCTATAGTCCTTCAGGGCTGAAAGAGGCCTACTACTACTAATTCCAGAGTTAACCGAGCAGTATGTGGTCTGGCATTGTCACGAAGAAGCAACAATCATCTAGTCAACAGTCCTGGACATTTTCGTCGAAATGCATCATGAAGCATCGATAGAACTTCACAGTAAGATTCAGAATTCACATTGTCACATTTCTTCTTGAAATTGGTTAAACGCACGCCTTGACAATCCCACAACACTGTCAGCATAACCTTCCCTGTTGATGGCGTAACCTTGAAATTTTGGACACAATGCGAAGAAGGATGTTTCCATTGCATTGAAGCACGCTTTGATTCGGGCTGGTAGTGATGCACCCATGATTTGTCTCCAGTAACAATCCTGTTCAGCGTGTCTTCTCCTTCATTTTCTTATCGACAGAGATGATGCAAGGACAAGCCAAATCGGTTCATTTTGTGTTCCTCCTTCAATAGTCTGGGTACCCACATTGAGCACACTTTCTTAAATTTAAATCGATCATGCATTATGCTGTATGCTGAACCATGTGTGCACCATATTGCAGATGCTACAGAGTCTATCGTTACTCGCCTGTCTCCTCTAATCATCTCCTCCACCCGCTGCACGGATGATTCTGTTGCAATCTCAACAGGACGACCAGATCGGATTTCGTCAACAATTTTAGAGCATCCTTCAGAAAATTTTCCTACCCAGCTATTCACCGCTTTACGGGACAAGCATTTGTCAACACAAACATGAAACATTTCCTTATGGATGTCCTTTACAGGCAGTCCTTTTGCTCACAAAAAAACGCACAATAGCACGTTGCACTTTTGGTTTTACACTCCGTAAGAACAGTCGCCATTTTGTTTATGCGCCGAGCATGCGCATGAGACACCTAGTGCCACCTGGCGAACGGAAATATAAAGTTCGATGTTGCTAATGACACCCGTAGAAAACACCAACCACATTTACCAGCCATCCCACAGAATTGTGTGACTTACTTATTGACTAGCCCTCGTACACGTCTGTATCATCTTTCCTTTCGCTCCTCCAATCCATCGTTGCCTACTGGGCATCCATGGCCTTGATTTCCTACCTTTGCTTTGATGTCATCCGTTATGATTTTTATTGCTGAATTTTTACATTTCTTCAAAGCACGCTCCATGATGTCATGAAATCCCTCTATACAATTTTCACTACATTCTCCTGTTTAGGCATATATTTGAATGACGTTTATGTTTAAAATACCGCCGATTAATTTTACCAATAATACCCTGTCTGACACAGCCCAATATCCTTGAACAGATTCTCGCACTAGAGCACTAGCAACGATTGCTTGTAGGTTCTGACAAAAATCACGTAATTTTTTAATGGGACACCTATTATTTAAACCAATTTATGAATGGTATCCCTTCTCGGCCTTTTGGCTAAGATCAAAGTGTAGTATCTGCACTTGATCTTGCCAGGGCTACCAGCAGAGGCAGTCATCCGAATGACACACAGGGACGTTGGGGGGGGGGGCGGCTCTAGTTCTTGGGGGAACAGCAAGCCCTTATGTACAAAAAGGCACTCTTCCGAATAACGGTCCCAAATTATTTAGTGTAAAAAGTATCCCTTACAGGGCCTCATAAGGTTGATGGTTTCGATCACTTCCGGTTTAGTGTGACGTGGACTGCTAGACCGATCGATGGATGCAATAAATGTTTCCTGGGCCCGAAGGGCCCACGCTATCGTCGGAGTGTATATCTATTTCCACATATAACAAATAGGTATACAGTCCGACGACAGTGAGGGCCCGCTGGGTCCAAAAACATTATTGCATCCATCGATCGATCTAGTAGTCCACGTCACACTAAACCGGAAGTGATCGACAATAGATGCAATGCCTTTTCCGATAATATTTTCACAAAGAACATGCTTTCGAACATTATTTACAACTTTTGTGCCACAATTTTCACAAATAACTGTAAAATATTATTGGTACGTAATTCCATTCTCTCAGTTCTTTATTTTAGTTCGTAGTGTTTAATATTTTTTTGTATTATTATATCACCTAATGAGGCCCTGTAAGGGATGATTTTTACAATAAATAATTTGGGACCGTTATTCGGAAGAGTGAAAACATTATTTCTTGAAAAGTTCTTGAAAGTTAAAAGAAAAGTTATTTTTTAAAAAAATGCAAAAAAAAAAAAAAAAAAACCCACATGAAAAGAAACACGTGTAATTAAAAATAGTGGAAAGGGACTGAACATTATGACAGTTTTTTTATTTTATGGGACATTACTCAAAGCAGCATAAACGTATTCCATTTATCATGTGCCATGCCGGTAAGCGTGGGTGGTCATGTTCTGCCATCTCACTCGATCACCAGAGTCGTGGATCAGCTCCGTGTTTCTGTCTCGACCATGCCACAAGGCCAAGCCATCCAGGTACTTGCTTCTAGGTCTTCCCCTTGGTCTGTTCCCCTCGATCTTACCAGTTGTCACCAAATTCTCCAATCCATTTCTTCTCATAACATGCCCAAAAAATTTTGACTGTCTACGTCTAATTTCTCTAATCAATTTACGATCTTCATTTGTTTCTTGAAGGACTTGTTCATTGGTCTTTCTGGCTGTCCATGGTATTCTTTGCATTTTCCTCAGAAACCACATCTCTACAGCCATCAGATGTTTTTCAGCCTGACTGCTCATTGTCCACGCTTCACATCCATACAAAAGTACAGGTTCAATGTAGCATCTCAACATTCTTTTTCTCGTTTCAATTGACATCTTTTTATTGGTCAATATGTTTTTCATCTTGCTAAAGGCTACTTTTGCCATGGCAATTCTTGTTCTAATCTCTTCAAGGCATCTCCCATCAGATGTTATTACTGTTCCGAGATAATTGTACCTGCACACTTGTTGAAGAATATTCCCATTTACTTGTATATTACATTGTGGTATTTCGTCCTTCCTAGTGACGACCATAATCTGTGTCTTTTTACAATTTAATTCTAACCCTAGTTGTTCACTGTGTGGTACAATCGCATCCACTAAATTTTGCAGGTCCTGTTCATTGTCTGCAATCAAGACTGTATCATCTGCATATCTAATGTTATTGATGCATCGTCCCCCAATGTTGATTCCTCCATATCTTCAATATTTATGAAACGTATTATGTTATTTAAATAACTTTAGTATTTATAGTAATGTTTATCAGACCTTTATATAAATTGTTTACAGTTATTTACGACATAACTGATGAAATTAGACATTTAAGTTATCATAAAAGAGTTTATAAACATAATGACTTTATTTTACAAGTATGAGAAATTAGTAATGCATTTTCCTATTTTCCATGGATATTTAATTAAATGTGTTGAGCTTTCAGTGGTACGGAAATCTGTTAGATAATTGCACACTATTTATGCCAGGCCTGTAAACGGCCTAATGTCCTTAATATCGCCACTTGGCTTAGATTGAAGTGTAGAATCTGCGCTGAATTATTTTTTTATTTACACTTTATGTTACAAGTATGAGAATTTAGTAATGCATGTTCCTATTTTCCTTTGATATTTAATTAAATGTGTTGTGCTTTTAATGGTACGGGCTGCCATCTTGAGTATCATAAACTATTGTTGTCAGGTCTGTAAAGGGGATAATATCCTTAATATCGCCACTTGGCTTAGATTAAGTGTATAATTTGCGCTTGATCTTGCTATGACCACATGCAGAGGCGGTCACCCGAATGACGCGACGTGGGACTTTCATGAGCGTCTCTGACCCGGTTGGGAGCCGCGAGCAAATTGAAAAGACAAAACGATCCTTAATATTCAGCACTTTTGATTGTTTCATGGCTTTTGATCTCTCTCTCTCTCTCTCTCTCTCTCTCTCTCTCTAGATATATATATATATATATATATATATATATATATATATATATATATATATCTCTTTCTCTGTCTCTCTTTTTTAATATATATCTCTCTCCCTCCTTCTCTATTTCTCCCTCTCACTCTATCTCCCTCTTTCTATCTCCCTCTCTCTCCCCCTCTCTCATTTCTCTCTCTACCTCTCTCTCTCTGTCCCTCTCTTCCCCTCTTCCCTCCTCTCGCTATCCCTCTTTCTCCCCTTCTCACGCCTTCCTTTCGCTTTTCCTCCCTCCCTCCCCCTGTCTCTGTATGTCTCTCTCTCTCTCTCTCTCTCTCTCTCTCTCTCTCTCTCTCTCTCTCTCTCTCTTAGAAGACACACGTACCTGTTTCAGTCTAATTGGTAAAATGGGACACCTGTTGTCATTGTTATGTATGGTCATTGAGTGATACTATTAATTGTTTAAATTGGAAGAAATCTAGTTTTAGAGAATTTGTTGTTGTTGTTGTTTTTAAATAAGGGCTCGCTGTTAACCCAAGGGCCAGAGCCGCCCCATCATGCCACCACATCCCTGTGTGACATTCCTATGACTGCCTCTCTTGGTGGCCCTGGCAAGATCAAGTGCAGATACTAAACTTTGATATTAGCCAAAAGGCCGACTAAAGATAGCATTCATAATTGATTTCAATAGAAATTATAGGTGTCTCATTCAAACATTACGTGATTTTTGTCAGAACGTGATCTTTGTCAGGCAAAGGTTTCTAGTGCTCTAGTGTGAGTAAATTCTCTTGTAAAATGTTGATAATACATCTGTATTTGATTGTCTCTTTCTAATAAATTAAACTTTCGTCCATTGAATTTCATGGACATGGATATATATATAAGTTTTAAACACGGAAGCCGCGTTAGCGTAGTGTCTAAACGCCCACCGTTGGTCATGAGTTCGAATCCGCACCGGGTCAGATTTGTTACAATTGACCTGAGCTGCCAGGTGGTCCCTGCCTGAAATGGATATCAGGAAATAGCTTGGGAATTAAAGGCGGCAGGTGGGATACTGACCACATCACCCAAAGATGTCGGTTCCTAAATCAATCAATCAATCAATCAATCACCCAAAGAGCGCCGATTGGTCGATTCAAAATATGGGTTTGGCGCCATACGGCCATTGTGTCTCAAGGCGTGTAAAACTGCCATTATTATTATTATTATTTATATTATTATTATTATTATTTATATTATTATTATTATTATTATTATTATTATTATTATTATTATTATTATTATTATGGTATGGTTTGAAAGAACAAAATACTGGATTACATTTTCCGAGATTCATCTCATAATATTGGTGTCGTTTTTATTTTAAAAAGAAATACAAAGAGCTGGCAGTTTTCGGTAAAATATATTTTCTTTTGTCGTTTCAGCGCCATAATAATAATTTTAAAAAATGTAGCTGATTTTGCCCATAATTACAGAAACATTATCAGCTAGGGAAGAAAGAGTTTGCCCTAACAACACACCCTCCCAATTTTACTTCAAATTGGAAAAGGAAGAGCAGAGTGCACAGAGATATTAATATTACACGGAAAATCTGTATTTGCTATGGTAAAAGTTACCTTCTGCAAGAAGGAAATTATATTCATCAATGAAAGGCTGCCAACTGCATTGGGAAAAAGAAGGTTAAAGTGCTATAAAGAACACATACTGTTGTATTAACGTGAAGCATGGACAATAAGCAGCCAAACTAGAAAACAAAAAGGTCATTAACATTTTTTTTAAAAATTATTTTAAAAGACCTCTTAGTCTCAGTATGTACCTTTCAGCCCATTGTGGTCCACCAAGGCACGTCTGCCTGTGTTAGTGGACAGTGATTTGGTGATTAGAGTTTGCAGTTTGGATGACCGTTTCTGCACTCTGGTCAGATCAAGTGCAGATAAATCTACACTTTGATCTTAGTCACTAGGCCGAGTATCATTAACATTTTAAAACATTCTCTAATGTATAAGTGGGCACACATCTTTAGGGGCTTACACGGCCCCCTTGCCATCGGGCAAGCTGACACTCTGACCAGTTCACTACTGACTCCCACTGGATAATCTGTAAGTCTGACTGGTAAAACAACAGAATTATGTCACTCGACGGACACCTACTGGTAGCCCTTGCACCGATGTGGTGTTTGTGCTTTCTGAGTCTGATGTAGCTGCCACACCAAGGGGAGTAGCTTGTGATGTAATTGATCTCTTCAGCGTTAGTGTCCTGAAAATGAGAACAAATGTTTTGCTTATCTCCTTTGTGTAAAATTGAAACTAGAAAACCTGCCCGCAGCAACTGTGTATAAGTTCCACACAATATATTCCCTTCGTGGATTTAAACACAGAAGCCACATCCAATAGGTTGCACGGTTTATTGCCTGGCATATTTCGCTGCATCTCATCAGGTGCATACTGCAGACTTATAGAACACATGAAGTGAATAAATGAACAATACTTTGGCTGAACACTTAAAACACATAGTTACAGATATTGTTCGAATGTGGAATATCCGTTATTCCCACAGTAATCGCAAAGTGAAAATAAAATCTTTCTGCTTGCCCAAAAGATGAGAGGAACGAGTCAAAATAACAACCCAGTTGCCGGGAATATAAACGGCATTACAAAAATTTTTTGTCCCCCCGTAAGCTTAACGGAAACGCTGCAGCAAAGTTGATTTCTGTTTTGAAAATAATGTCACCCGTCAAGTCGTTTGATGATTTGCTGACGGTGTCAAGATTTATCAAGACGGGGTTTCTTCTTCAGGCGTGCTTTGGGAGATCAAGAATAGCACTCGCTGGTCGCTCGTCTAGGATGATGAATAACTCGGCGTTTCTATTTGCGACGCTAATGAACATCTCTGATGTCGCAAAAGTGAGGCTGTTGTAGCGGAATGATCTTCCCACTATTAAACAAATACAGAATCACAGAGTGAGAATTAAAACATATAATGAATGAACACAATTTATATTATAAATGGCACCGACATTATATTTACTCGCTAAGTTGGAATCTTTTCCTTCTCTTATTGTTTCTTCCTACCAACTCTGTGCTACCAATGCCAAACCTGGACAATGAAAGAAAAAGAGAAAAGAAAAATCACAACAACAGAAATGAGATTCCTGAGAAGAATACTCAAAGTATCAAGAAGAGATAAGATCAGAAATGAAGAAATCAGGACTAAACTGGGGGTTAAATCAGCACTAGATTTTATTAGAAAGCAGCAAGTCAAATGGTTTGGCCATGCAAGCTGGTTACCAGTCAACAGCATACCGCAACAAGCAATGATGTACAGACCAGATTGAAATAGAGGAAGAGGCCGACCACGTAAACGTTGGACGGAGGGAATAACAGAGTCCATGGGAATATCGATATATGAAGCCCATGATCTGGCACTCTCACGATGTTTATACTTCACCTCGACACCGCAAGGTACAAGAGGAACATGATGAGATGAGATGAGATTGTGTTTAAAACCAG